>APFE030277955.1:0-33179 GCA_000404065.3 Pinus taeda
GGAATCATCAGGCACCAAGCCTGGAATCATCAGGCACTCGGCCTTCTCAAGATGGTCCCATAGCTCTTCAAGAGCTATCCATCAAGAGTTATACACAAGACAAAGGAATCACTGGCATATGTATTGTTGATTGAGTTTTGTCCCTAGCCCATATGATGTTACTTATTCTCCCTCGTGCGTATCGGCTCGCACGAGATCATCAAATAAACCGGCCCTCTAGGCCCATTTGTGGAGTCCTGTGAATCATCGCATCTCAACATGCATCCAATGCATTAACCATACCATCATAGTATGATATGAATAATCCACGTGCCAACTCTTGCAAGGAACTGCATGCTTACGCATCGCATGGAACTATTGCATGCTTCAGTTATACCATTACATTATTATATCAAGACATATCATGCGTTAACATAAATGAACCACATGTCAATAATCCTCATATTATAACATCATAATTCATATGCCACATTATGCATATCATATCCATCATGAGTATTGAACATGAAATACTTATCATCAGGTAGTACATGAAAATGTCAATATATCTTGACATAATATCATAATTCCTATGCATATTGCTATTATCGTATAGATACCTTATCCCTATAAGAACCATATGATATCATGATATCCTCGTCATTACATTTTCATCAAGGTGTCAATCACTTTTCAATAATCATTTCGACATCTAAGTACATCGTTAAATTTCCTTTGGGAAGGAAGAATATATGCCGAGAGATTAAGACTCAAGATGATAATTATTAGCATATCAAGATTATAGGATTACATACTTTGCCAATGAATTATTGAATCATAAAAGTATAGCTTAATTATGTCATATAATGAGATATTAATGTGAACAGAGAACCCAAGAATATGTATGAGGAAGCAATGAAGAACTAATGAATGCACCAGACTTTAAGTTATACTAACATTATGCTGCTATCAAGAATCTGATTGCTGTAGCTTATTGCGAAGAATATATCTGTCCTTAGATACCAGATTGGATAGCTAATTAAAGAAAAACTGCAATGTGATGTGAGTCACTAGATGATCCAATCCATCCACTAATTCACCTTTCAAATGATCATTGAATGCAAAATAAGGAGTACTAATGATCTAGATTCTATCAATCACGGAGATGTGGTTCAATATCCACCAAAAGTCGAAGAAGTTCTTCGAGTCTCGTGACTAAAGAATCTTTTTCCTATTACAAGATTACCATCAATCCTATGGAAAGTAACACAAAAATGACATTTCCTTTGAATGTGAGGAGTACTAATGATCTAGATTCTATCAATCACAGAGATGTGGTTCAATATCCACCAAAAGTCGAAGAAGTGCTTCGAGTCTCGTGACTAAAGAATCTTTTTCCTATTACAAAATTACCATCAATCCTATGGAAAGTAACACAAAAATGACATTTCCTTTTAATCACATTCAGTTACTATTTTCATGTCATGTGTTAGAAAGAAAGAAATACGACAGTATAAAAGTTGTATTGATGTTTAGTTCAGCAAATTTGGTATATGGTGAAGTAATATTAATATGACATAAGATTTATTAATCAAGCATAAAAATATTCCACACCATAAAGAAGAGACACTGCCACCCGACCCAAAACCGGATCGGATGACGAGGAAGGTCATGCCTCCCCAAAAAATAATCATTTTATTAATTATATGGTCTGCCTGCAAGTGCACCCGCGAAGGCAACACCATTTCAAATCCTGTAAATTACAATACAATTAGGCATAGAATTGCCTGCCTAAGATAAAAAATTGTAAACTTGTCGAGAAATCTGTCCATACTGATCAACCTCATATCGTGGTTTGAAACATTCAGATACCTGCAATCTTGCGATATACAAATTTACAGACTTGTTATATATCTTCTTATATAGCTCGATCAGCCGCACCTCCGGTGTCCAAAATCTGAAAAAGCAAAGCGGTACTAGACCCGGAGAATTAACCGACAATGAAATGAGTGTACCCCACTGATGTAAATGGATTATCAAACGTTGAGCGCAATAGCGGAATAAAATATAGATGTGGAGGTATATAAAAAAAGATTCATTTATCTGCAAAAAGATTCGCCCATTGATTAATTGAATCCATGGAAAGCTACGCGCGATTCCTTATTCGGATTACGTGGGAAATGGTTAAATTGTTTGCAGATAGATGTGTTATCAACAGGATTTGTTCAGGATGAGATGTTGGTTCATGAATACAATATAATTTATGAACCTACATGAAGATAGACAAGCAATAGCCAAGTCTGTTAATGAATTACAGTTCCAAAATCAAGATGAGATAGAAATGGTCAAGTTGAACACATAGAAATAATAATATAAATGGAAATTCCATGATCAAGACATGTACGAGGACAATGATGACTAATACAAAAAGTATCCATTATGATAATGTCACTTAATGTTCAACAATAATGATTACCACCAATTTAAAATTTGAGTAGCCAAAAAAAGCATGGATATGCTACGTTGAAGCTCTTCTTAGCCCAAATTTCTTTTTCCACCGCCTCATTGGGCTTTGCTCGAGCCATAACTCCAAATGATATACCATCAAGACCTCTTTGTCTGACGTCAAGAAGCATCTTTATCCCAGTAAAACCAACTTCTTCAAAACCCACTATAAGAGAATCCATCAACACATTTGGACAATGGAATTCCATCAGAAGAAAACTAAGCCATAGAATATATTCAAGAGACGATCTCAATTATAAGATTAGGAGGATAACCCCAAGATAAAATTGCCATGAGATGAATGCTCTCCACAATAATGCACTAACTTAGAATTCAGAAAATAGATATCCACTTAATACATGAACCATAAGTCAAATGATAACTCGAGCGCTTATCCTTTCAAACAATTAGCCAATGCAATGTAACAAGATTACTCAATGCCCTTAACTTTTCAAGTCCTGCCAAACAAGACAAATGCTTTGCCAAGGTGCTCAAGATAACAATGATAATAGAAAATGCAACCAATGTTTCTTATTCAAGTAAGAAATCCCAATGATCATTCAACTTAGGAGATGTCTAACATAATCAAGAAGACCTTCAAATCTCCTTAAATGCCAATATAAAGTTATCTTTCAATAATGTGTTAGAATTATACCAAACTTATCCAACAATATATCTCTTATCTAATGCAAACAGTGATTGCTCAGCAAGCATATAAATGCTCTTATACAGCTAGGAACCTTCAAGATATACCAATGAAAAGATGCCAAAAAAAAAGAGATATATTCGTTTAAATCAACAAGTCCCTCAGTTACTTAACACTTTTAATGCCAATAAAACAAAAAGGCTTTCAGCCTTAGTGCAAAATTAGGAACACCTAGATGACCAATTTCTGAAGAGATCTTTCAAGCTGAACTATAAACTGTAAGCAATTTGATAAGTCCTTGGTGACAAGCTACTAAAAACAAGAATTCTGATATGCTTTATGCCAATACCCACTTGTATATTTTAAAAGAGAAGAAATAGTGTTGTTAACGAACTTGCCAAGATTATGTCAAAGTGATAATCATATGGTTAGATCAGCAACACCTTTAAGATTTTCAAATGCCAATGTGAGGCTATCTTTTAATGAGACAAGAGAGTAATACCAAGGCTATCTTTTAATGAGACGAGAGTAATATCAAGGCTATCTTTTAATGAGACAAGAGTAATATCAAGGCTATCCAATGAAATTCTCAACAAAATACCTCTTATCCAATGCCTATAACCTTATGAGTAAATGAGAGCACTTTAAAGCAATGTATTCAGGATTTCAAATGACACAAATGAGTATCTTCACGACAGCGGAGAATTACTTATGCTTCAGTAGAAGAGCAGTAAATAATTTTAGGACAGTAGTGAGCAATTTCTTAGGTTAAATAGTCAAAATATTTCAGATTTGCTTATTTCTTTCTCTGTTTGGATTAGAGGGAGAACAAAGGAAGTATGCTTGTGCCAGTGATGAGCTTCAGATTTCTAAAATGCTTATGCCAGTCAATAAAGGACTTATGAGCAAGACAAACAATACCTCAAGGAGTTTAATAATTCTCTGATATACTAGATAAGTTTAATGCCACTGTATTCAACCACTGTTGTGCAATATTAGTTGACTGAAATAAGAAGGTAAGGGTTTAAAAAAATGCACACCAGAGAGCCTCAAGGGCATGAAGACACTTGTCAGATATGTCAACAAAATTCTTTTGAAGATGATCCTCCTGCAATACAAACATACCTCAAGTTCTCTGCATAAATCAATGATCAGCCTCTAAAAATTATCAAAATCACACCAGTGACTGAAAGGTGACTGGAAGAGGCAACACTATGAGGTCTTGAAGCAACATTGAAGATTAAGATGCCTTAGAGGAAAATTGTCAACCTCCAACTTCCTGTAATGGCTCTCTTGCATTGTAGCTTTTGGGTCCATTCGGCTCATAGGAACCATAATTTGGACTGCCGTAGCTTGTTTTAAGAAAATGTCCATCGCGCATAACATTACTAAGCCCAAAGTCTGCAATCTTAACATTGCATTTGAAATCTAGCAATAAGTTTTCGGGCTTAAGATCACGATGAACAATCATATTTCTGTGGCAATACTCCACGCCTGATATAATCTGCTGGAAAAAGCATCGGGCCTCATCCTCTTGCAATCGACCTTTCTCAACACTATAATCAAAGAGATCCCCAGACTTTACATATTCCATCACAACATATATATCTGATGGAGTTTCTATAACCTCATAGAGACGTATGATATGATATGAGGGTGCATAAATAATCTTAATATTCTGATTTTCCGCCTCACTTATTGATTTGCATAATGTTCCGTCATTATGTCTATTAACAGTATATTTATCATCTCCAACTCTTGTCCCTTTGACTCCAATTTTGCAAGTCAAGGTACATAATTTGACTCTTTATGCTATTGATTGAGTCATGGTGCACTGTTGGAGTTCAACAATATGAACACATTGGAATCGTAAATTGTAGTGACCCTTAATTTATGCCACTCGGCTATATTATAAAAAAAATAGCAATACCTTATTAACCACAGATAGATGTCTAAGAAATAAACATATTTTTTGCAATAATTAGTTGAATAGACAATGCCATGGTGCATATTCTTACTTTAATGTGGATCTCAACGCAAACATTGTCCCTTATCTTTGAATATGAAACTGACTGTTTTAAGCCATACAGTGTAACAAAAAACCATCTTAAATGAAAATTTTGTAATTGTTTTGTACCTTCCTCTTTTACTACGATTTGAGAATGTTTTTTTTTTTCACCCCGCCGGTTAATCAGTTATAATTTTTTTTTTAATCTTTTTCCTCCATATCTATGTTTCTAATCTTCCTGTGATTAAGTATCTTTATTGCCACTTTGTGTCCTGTTAATGCATGTTCTGTAATCTTCACTTTGCCAAACAAGCCAATCCCTAGCGGTCAATTCTCTGAGAAACGAGAAAGATGAATACTTTCTTATCCCTACTATAATCCCTTGTTAAAGTTTTTACAAGATGAGATCAGAAAAGGTCAAAAGCTTCAGAGGGAAATTGAAGATTTGCATAAAAAGCAAGAGCAACCTTCGAACCGAAGCATCCAGTGAGCTGCAGGGTATAAAGGGTTCTAGAGACGGGACCTTTAGTTTCTCGATGGAAAAATGAGGACCTGAAAAAAAGAAAATTCTGGGCAGTTTGTTGGGATCCAAGACCAAATTACCCTTTTGCTACAGAATGTGAAAGCTAAAACTGAGCTTGTTGACATCCAACAAAAACAAATTGGGGATCTTTTACAAGCACTTGTAAAATCCAAGTGTGAAAATACCAGATTAACAAATGAAAATAACAGATGTATGGAAGATCAAGGTGATGTCGATACTTTGCAGAAAGATCTTGAACCGGCACGAGATGAAAAAAATAGAATAGTGACAGCAAATTTGAGAAATGCTAGCTAGTAGATAGAGCAAAATGAAATATTGTTGCCTTTATGCCAGGACATGTTTGGTTTAGTTTGATACATTCCCATTTTGAGAAATGAAATGATTCATATGAATTAATAGGATGGAAGGATATCAGATAACTGAGTAACTATTCAGAAGGATTATAAACGACGTGTTACCCTATGCAAGGGCATAATGAGCATTAAGAATGGAACAGTCATTAAACATCTTTTTCTACTTTTGTTTCTGCAGTCATTATGGAATATATAAAAAGTTCTTAGTGTGGTATATGGCAAAAACAAAAACAACATTTCTCAGTTTTTTTTTTTTTTTTAAAAGGAAAAAAGAGAACCAGTAGCCATCAGCAGAACTATGAGGAATATTTTAGACTATTCTTCAAAACAATCGAACATGAGTTGAAATAATCAATACAAATGTTTAACATAGCTTTTGAGGATTAATGAAGAGCTAGGAATAAATTAATAGTTCCTTCCCAAACAAAATGGCATAATACATGATGAAATCTAAAACAGATGACTAGAATAGAATAATGAACTATAACCAAAATACTCACAATTAGTCCAAAAAATCCATATGTCTATACTTTTTAAGTTGTGGGCAGCCTTTGATTAATACAGCATGTTCGTACAATACAACACAACGCACACACACTCCAAAGTTGCAAATATCACTTCAGCAAATATTATCGAAAGTCCAGAAATGAACTTATCACCAATATTTTCTGATGAACTTAACACCTGAATGACCTTTAACAGGAAATCAAAAGACCTGCCAGAACGGAACATCGAATTGAAGAGGGAGATAGCCCACCTCAAAGTTTCCATACTGAAACGGAAAAAAGTTTACAAGTTTACAAGTGGTCTGGCATTTCAATGACTTTCCGCTTTCTGAATACCAACTATTTTTTTATTCCCGAAACAGTGAGATAGTATAAAAGACAAATTTTATATTTTGTATGAAAAAGACCATATTAACCATACAAAAATTTATACAAATGTTATTCTCTGAAATAACATCTCTTAATTTACATAATGCTTAAAATGGTAAACATTAAAACAAATAATCATCATCGAATTTTGACGTGACAGTCAGTATGTAAAAAAAAAAATTGGAATTATCTTTAGGGTGCTTAAATCGAACACGTAAGAGTCTATGCATGACACTTTAAATACACTTGTCAACTTAAATTCAACATCTGTAAAATTCAATCATTATCGGCACGGCACGTCGAGAGGTTAATGTGACCTTCTCCATTTATAGTTATGCTTTAAACTCATTACCTCAGTAAATAAATATAAAATTTATCCAAGAATAAATCTATAAATACCAACTAGAGTATTTATAATGATATCAGTGTTTATCAATTATCTTGAACAGAGAACAATGATTCAATGTATATAGTTTCAATAATTATTTTATCACAAAACAAGTTTCAGAAATACCTGAAGTTGAAACGCTGTGAATGAAATACCTGAAGTCGAAACTTAAACCCTTATCCATTACAACCTTAAAAAAATTTAGATCATATAACAGTAGACTCCAAAATGCAAAAACAAACAGCGATATCAATACAACACGCCAGCTCAGCCAACATTCTGGCAATAATTGTCGGAGAAAATCGGTATGATACCAAAAACTAAAATAGTAACTAAGATCAATGTTTCCACTAATTTACAAGCATGAAACTGGAGAACTGTATATGTTAACAATTTAATCGACCTTAAGCTAATCATAAAATATAAAAAACAAGTGAATTCCACAACACCCTAAAATTAAACAAATTATAAACCAATGCCAACAGAAATTAGCATCGCAGCAAGAAATAATAAATGGACACCCCTTAGCCCAACATATATAATGCACATAAGATGGATTAGAAGTGCAAGACTGGAACCGGTAGGAGAATGCGAACAGATCAAGAAATGGGCTTACTGGTCAAGTTTCTAGAAGCCAATTTATAAAGGCCTTCAACCCCAAACAAGTACAGAAAAATCTCAAACAGTTACAAACAAAAGGCCTTCAACCCCAAACAAGTAATTCTGAGAGTGGCACCCCACAGCCAAGCATGCTAAATAAACATTACAGATATAATGTACTAAAGCACCCATCTACCACAAAATTATTTAAATAATTTACTAGCATGGTGAAATCAAGTTAAAGGAGTGAAATAAGGTTGAGGTGAAAGTAAAGAGCAAAGTAAAATACTCTACCAACTATAGAAAACAAGACATTGATTTACAAAACCACATATGTTTTTTTTTTTAACCCGTAAATGAATTTCACAAAAAGGAAATTTACAGTGAGAAAGTAAAGATTTTTTTTTACAAGGAAGGAGAAACATGACATGGATTTACAAAACCACACATAGTTTTGTAAACACATGAGAAATAGAAACACGACATAATTTCAAATAAGTGAATGAATTTATCCATAAATTTATTAAGCCAGTTTAAAGAGACTAAAGTAACTCCACGTACGTTAAACTAATTAAAAAAAAATAAAGAGTACATGAGAACAAGAAGTGTACATTGAAAATAAATTACACTAAATTTTAATAAACACATCAGAAATAAAGAAAGTATCTGGAACCAATTTGGAGTAGTCAAAGAAAATAGACTAGCAGGGGTCTGTAAATAGGCATTGAATAAAGAAAATTTTACGCTGCCTCTTCGAAGTAATCAACCTGTAACTTAAAAACCAATCAAGTTAGAAAAATTCCAACAAAGAAATTTTCCAGATGCTCATAGGCCGTAAGGGTTAAACATGCTCTGATACCATATGTAACAGCACAAGTAGAACTAAAATTGATATCAAAAGGAAAACAATTCTTCAATGAAATTATACCTCTACTTTTCGGCTACGAAGTGACCACAAGATTTGGGGACGACTCTCCTCCCAACCGTAGGCTCAATTTTGCAGGATTCTGCTACAACTGGCCACCCCCTAGCCCTCAATCAACGACTACTGGCAGTATTCCTAAGTCTGAGCCTTCTCCCAAGAGAATGAAGATGGAACCTCAGAATGATCGCCCCCTCCATCCTCCTCATCATTCCTTAAATAGAAAAAACATTGGAAGGAAACCACATGCACACCCTCCATGTGCCTGCATGCCACATGCCCACCCTCCAAGTGTTGGCATGCTAATTTTTTGATAATTTCCTTATTTTATTATGGTTATTACTATTTTTTTTTTTTATTATTATTTGTTATTTTGGTTATTACTATTTTATTTTTTATACTACATTTTTATTTATTTATTATTTTTTATTATGATTTATTATTATTATTCATTATTTTATTATTACTTATTATTTGTATATTTGTATTTTATTATTTATTAAGTGTTTATTTATTATTCATTATTATAATATTATTTATTTTTTTATTATTAATTATTATTTTGTATTATATTTATTAGTTCTTATTATTTATTATTTATTATTAAGGGAGGGATGTTACACCAATTGCTCGGCAATCTTTTCATATTTTATGAGTTAGATGAAAAGAACTTAAAGGAGACTCATTTTTTGACGAACGAGTGAAATTTTCAGGTAGTGGCTGGTTCCAAGTAAGGTTTGGAACTTTTCAATCACGGCAGTGTAAAGAAGATGGCTAATAGAATCTCTCGTCACAATTGTTCCTCAAAAGGGGTAAACAATGAAATGGAGGCGTATGATCAGCTAAAAATAGAGTGGAGGTGATGGTAAGAACACAACCAAGGCTCAAAAGCTGATGATGATGCGTTCGCAATGATTATTTACCAAATGTCAATTCATTTTTTAATGAGCTTAAACTCTGGTGGAACATATGCTCATTTCTTAGGTTTAATTTTTAACGAGCTTGAACTTTACATAAAACTGCTCATGATAATGGTCATTGATATTCGATTCACCATTAACACTATGTTCTTTTGACAGTCGTACTACCTATCCAATTGCTCCATCAAACTGATTATAAATGAGAATACATCCTCGAAAAATGAGTTAAAACACTAATACCCTACTCGACTTACATGAAAAGTACTTACAAGTAGTTCTTACCCCTCATTTTACCATTTCATTTGAATTTGGGATTGTTGGAGCTCTGGAGGTGTTTTCCCCATTGATTTTCACTAGTTGATTTTGGGAGATTCTGTGGACAATTTTTGGTGCCGTCTAGACTAGGTAGGAGCTAAACCTGAGCTTTTCAATTGCATTCTTTCCTTTTTGAATTCTGAGCATGTTTTCCTACACTTCTGAGCCTCTAGGGTTTGAACAATTCGTTCTGCCCCCATCACACCCTATATACATCAAAAGGTGTGATGCATATTGGGATAGCCATTGGTCAATTAGTATGCATCTCACCCAATACACAGTTGGGGTGCGATGGCGACAAGGAGGAAAACTTTTGCACTATTTTTTCATGGAAATTTTTCCTATTTTTTGTCAAATCAGGATCTTGACTCTTCTCTTGTTTGTTTTTTAGAGATTCATCAAAGAAAAATGGTTGATACATGGCGAGAACGTGAGCATGAAGAAGAGGACATGGTTGCTTTACAAGATGTAGGTACGGTAACTGCATTGCAGAACTGTGGTTTGCTCAAGTTCTTCCCAATATCTAGCATGAGGCAACAAATCAACTTGTTGCAATATTTCCTTGATGCACTGGATCCTACCAACCAAGTGTTTCAGATCAGAGGCAAATCCATCTCTTTGACTGTCGAGGACATCTTCTTTTTGACCGGTTTATCGAGGCATGGTGCCCCTCTCTCACTATTAGGTTCTGCCCGTGGTGGCGAATCTATGAGGGATTATATTCACTGGTATTGTAGAGAAGGATCTCAGCTGAGTAGGGATGGCAAGATCAATATCCAAGATGTCACCAACTGGTCCTTGAGGACTATTCTATTCACCTTTGCTAGATTGGCTGGTAGCGTAGCTCTTCACTTGGCCAACAGGTCTTACATGCAGTATGCCTTGGAATGTCTTGAACCAAAGGTGTTCGACTAGTGTGATGCAGTACTTCCAGTGATAAAAGAACAACTTACCAAGGTGAAAAACGGAAGATTCAAGAACTTTGGCTATGGTTCTATTTTGACCACTTTCGCCTTGGAGAAGATCCCACTGATGCAACCACAGTACATTTCACTTGTTTTACCACCACTCACTGAGCCACGGATGCAGAGATGGGTTGACTTATGTCTCGATATTCTGGTCAGTCGCAGTTTTCTTTCTCTGATGCCTTCTTCGAGTGGTTCAACCGTCAGCAGATGGTTTATGCCGAGTGTCTGTATGCTAGTATGGATTTTCGGGGTGACCCAGATTTGGTGCTGTCGGCTGGCGAGCAGTGGGGTGTCATAGGTAAAAATCTCTTACCATATCCCTGTTTATTGCTTTTATAATGTTCTTGTGCTTTCTTTTATCAAGACTAATCAATACTCACGTGCTCATATAGATATTGGACCAGTGCGACCAACACTGTGCCTGAGAGCAGTGGTTGTCGTTCTAGCAGGAGAGGTCGTAGGGAGGGCTTTCCTTCATGACTTGGATGTGGCCAAGACTATTATAGTATTGCAAGATTAGATGGAGGGTCTCGCCCTTGGTATCCTAGATGTTAGGATCGACGAGCTGCCTCTGAGATTATAGCGACATACCACTAGCATGCCAAGTCGATGGACTAGGCTTTTACTCATGATTGCACATGTAGTGACTTGTTATCACCAACACCATTAGACTAGGGTCCCCCCTAGAATTTTGAGTTTTTGGGTCATTTGACCAATTTTGTCTTGGACATAGAACACTATGTATAAACCATAAATAGTTATATATATTTTTGATTTTCGGAGCTTTATTTTGGTTAAGTTATATGATCCTGATGCAAGTATTGATGAAATGCTTTTCTTTTACGAATGTTGCAAATGTCTATCTAACACATAATTTTATAATGAATCTATTAATGTGTTTAAATTTATGGAAATATGTTGATATTGGATAGAATCGAGCTGTCTTTCCAAAATCTTGACCCTTAGGAACATACGATAGATAGCTAGATTCCGCACGGAATAGATGCCGGTAAGCTGTAGAATGACAAGTTGTGAGTCTAGCTTGATGACAAGTCAACGTATGCCATGCACGATCGCATTAAAGAGGAGCTCTATCAACGCACTATATTCAGTGATGTTTTTCATTGATCGACTAATACATACCCCTCTGAAACTCACTAACTCGCGCTTGGATAAAAGATGGCCCAGGCCACAGAAGATAGGTTCCGTGAACTACGATTCGCTCCATCAGCGTAACCAACAAACCACTCCAATAGGTTTGACATCTACAACAAATGTAAAATTGGATTACCTAACCAAAACAGTTACTCTTAGAAAAAACAAAAATTTAACAAAAGAATATGAAGAGGTTACTACACTGAGTCAAGCATAGTACCGCTTAAGGTACAACCCATTTCGGGGTTGCGACAGTGGAATCCCATCATAGTCCACTAAATCGTAGGCTCCTTTTCCTAATACATGCTTAACAATATAGGGGCTCATCCATAAAGACTGGAACTCACCCGCTCCCAATTTATCAGAACCTTGGTCGCAAAGTAAGACCGGGTCACCTTCTAAGAAGACATGGGGTTTTACATTCTTGCCAAACTGTGCTTTGACTCATTTCTTATGTGCTTCGTTAGCCAAGGCACCATCATGACATATTTCACCCAGTTGGATTAATTCCAAGAAACAAGCCTCCTCTTATAAGGTTTCTGGGAGAAGGTCGATTGCGAGCTTGAGGGACGAGATTTTTCACTGAACAGGTAAGATCGCTTCCAGACCATACACCAGCTAAAAGGGTGTAAACCTGGTCGCATTTCTCACTGATGTCTGGTATGCCCACAAGGCTGAGTATAGGATTAGATGCCAACTCCGTTTATGGAATCCAATCATCCTTTGCAGCATGCGCTTCAGGACTTTGTTAATTGTCTCAATTTGCCCATTAGCTTGCAGATAATACGGAGTAGAGCTATCATGGGACAATCCTAATTTGGCAGCCAACTCAAGCATCATATGATCGTGGAAATGTGATCCATGACCTATGACTATAGCTTGTGGAACACTGAACCTAGAGACTACATGATTGAAAAAGAAAAGAGCAGTCATTTCGCCACTGTTGTTTAATGTAGGCATCACCTCGACCCATTTCATAAAATAGTCAACTGCGACTATGATATACTCATGCCCCCTGGTCAAGGTGAGGTTACATGTCATGAAATCTATGCCCCATTTGGCGAATGGTCCAAGAGCGACTACTAGTTGCAGAAGTGTGGGTAATATTCTGGTTTTGTGATCGAAGATTTGATAAGCATGGCAACTTCTGACTGCAGTTATACAATCTTTGAACATTGTTGGCCAAAAGTATCCTGCTCATAAAATCTTTTGTGTCGTAGCATAACCGGATTGATGCCCCCCACATGCACCTGAATGACAATCATTCAAGACATTTTCAGCCTCCTCATGGGTGAGGCACCTTCGCAAAACTGTATCGATACCAAGATGGTAAAGTGTATCACTGACGATCACGTAGTCTTTTGCTTGGTATCGAGTACGTCATTGTTCTGAATGAGAGGTATTAGGCCTATATGTTTGGGTCTGAAGATAGATGATTATATCCCCATACCATGGATCGCTTGAAGATATGAGAAACAAAGGTTCGTCCACGATCGTTGATCTTGATGTTGAATCTTTGGACGACGATGGGAAGTCACATAGTAACTCCGCGAAAACCAGGGCTTTCTTTGATTTTGATTTTACAAATTCCAGGTAAAACTCTTGCAAAATTGCTATCTATTTCGAATATTTTCCCCCAAGCAACTGTCGCGATAAGATATAAGTCATGCGATTGCAATCCGACAAAATGGTAGTTTTTTGAAAGAGGACATAGTGTCGAATAGGGCTTTCGCAAATGAGCTAGAAGATCATCAAGGTATGGTTGAATGATGTTTTTGATGTCATGGAAGACATAATTCATTGCCCTCTGAAATGTTTCCCTTGCGTTCTTTAAACCAAAAGGTAGTTTGTGGTATGCGAATGTGCCCCACAGACAAAGAAATGCAGTCGTTGATTGGTCCTGTGGGCAGATATTTATTTGATTATACCCATAAAATTCATCCATAAATGAAAATATTTCACATCCGGCGCATTCATCAATTATCTAGTCGATGAAGGGTGTAGGGTAGTTGTCTTTTGGAGAAGCTTGATTTACATCTCTATAATTGATGCACACTCTAATCGTTCCTTGCTTTTTCATCATAGGAACAATATTCGATACCCAATTGGTTAGAGGAACTGGGTAAATGAAACCAGCATGGAGAAGTTTTTCAACTTCTGCCTTGATGGTAGCGGCTTTCTTTGGGTGCACCTGCCAAAGCCATTGTCATACTGGTTTGACATCTCAATACATCTTAATTTCGTGTTCAACTATGCTCGAGTCAATGCCTAGAATTTCTTCATATGACCATGTAAAGACATCTCTAAATTCGCGAAAGAGAGTGTAATATACTTCCACTTCTGAAGAAGAACAAGATTTGTTGACATGAATATTCTCTACAACATCTAGTTTGGTCGAGATATTTATGGTGATAGTTTCTTCAATATTGGACAGGTTTCGTTCGGAATCCACCATATTTACAATATTTAATAGGAAATCAAAAACTTAAGGATAATTAAGGTCATTGGAACAATCTTCTTCGTAATCTAGAAGATGGGAATGATGGTGGTAATCTTCCCATATTGCCCCCTCTATCTTCATTGATTGAATAATTCCTTAATCTGCAGAATGTACATGCGACCAAGGATCTGAAGAGGTACCATATTCCTTAGACCTATCTATCCAAACGCTCGATGAGTGTTGATTTGGTTTGCCTCCCACGCTGAAAACATTGATTGCTACAATATTTCTATTGAGCTTGGAGGCAATACCTGGTGATGATCCATGCTAATATCATGTTCAGACATCTTCTGAATAGAAGATACCATATTGCAGGTTCCCACTATGGCGACTTCCGCCAGATTGTTTGGAGACAGTAGGGCAAAAGTACCCATTAATGTAGGGTCTTTTAATAGGCCTAATTCAATATTTTGAAGCGACTGAGAGCTTCCGTGGATCATCAGAATGCTTCCCGTAACTTGTGAACTGTTGGGTAGAAATGTTTGTTGGTCGACAATTGTAATTCCTCCTTGGAAGGGAAATGCAATATTTCTAAAGTATGTTGACACAACGACAGCCATAGCATAAAGCCAAGGCCTTCCTAGTAGGATGTTGTAATTGAGGTTTCCATCGATAACTTCAACATCAATTTCTATTGTTTTGCCCCCAAGTTCGAATTTCAAGTTACTTAAAATCTCGTATGGAGTGTATGTTCGTCCATCAAATTCTTTTAACGTCGTTGACGATCATGAAAAGGGTGGTGAGCCTAAATTTTTCCAGCAACACATTGATATAATACATGTAGATCCCCCCTCATCAATAATTATTTGATGAATATTTTTGTTGAGGGCTTTCACTTGAATGAGGAAAGCGAGTTGAGTTGGTAACTGCGAGTTATATCCTTTATGATTAAAGGCCACAAGATTGGAATCCGCTGGGTCAATCCCACCTATTGCTGATAATAGAGCCTCCTTTTGGGAGCGGAAATTTCACAGTACCTCAAGTGTCGACATAGCGGATGACGATTGGGCCAGGTCCTCTACTATATTATAATTCTGTGCTGATCCAGCACAAGGATTAAATGTCGATTGATGTACTACTCCCTTTTGTAGCTTTATCGTTAGCTCAGGAATGATGGGTCACACAACTTCAGTCGAAGTTGTTGTCAAACTACTAGGTTGATCATTAGCCTTGTTGTTTGACAGTTGTGGATTCCTGTAATCTTTATCCCTTGTCAATATGAAAGCATCATTATTTTTTTTTTGAAATGGACAACATAAGCACTTGGGATGGGGAAGCATTGTCACTAGCAACCAGATTGGTTCCTGGGTTTGGAAATGGATCAGTCAATACCGCTGATGTTTTTGAATTCTTGAAGAATTTCCTAAGCTCAGATTTATGTGGACAGTCTTTTGTCCAATGATCCTCATCGCATATAAAGCATGGATGACTTGGTTTCCTTTCTCTAGAAGGGTTTACAGAAGATTTTTCAGGAGACGAGTCATC
Organism: Pinus taeda; assembly: GCA_000404065.3. Taxonomy (NCBI): domain Eukaryota; kingdom Viridiplantae; phylum Streptophyta; class Pinopsida; order Pinales; family Pinaceae; genus Pinus; species Pinus taeda. The sequence continues at coordinate 16,164 of APFE030277955.1, forward strand.
TTGTTTCTTCGTTTTCCCTTTGTTTTTCTTCTTGCCTCCTGGTTGCTTCGGTTCTTTGCCTTTGTCAGTCGACACAGAATTTACCTCCAAGGCGAGAAGTTCTTCATTTTCATTTTGACTAGAAACCATACGGGCCTTCTCTGATGTAGCCTTTACGGTTTTCGTGCTAGTCGTACCTATCACGCCATCGTCGGCATGAGAGTCTTTGTTTGGTTTAGGAGGAGGAGGAATGGAAAACTCTGGTCTAGGAGCATCAAGAATTTTGTTGTAGAGCGTGCCAGACTGAGTATAGATCAAGTCTAGATATTGCACACGAGCAATGACTTGCTCTTTAGTGACGACCCCTCCCTTTGCCACATCTCCTATAATAAAAGGCAACAATGACTTAATAAACCATTTAGCTAGCAGCTAATCAAGAACATATGTTTTTACCATTCTACGACAATGTCGCGACTCATGAATATGATGAGATATGTGAGTGGTTGTCGTTTGTTTGAAATTGGTAAGAAGTTCTGTTCCTGTTTCATACCTTATTGGTAACTGAAAATGGGTTTAAAAGGTTGTGGCAAGGGTGCTGAATTTATCGAATGAAGCTCTAGGAAATTCGATGTACCATTTCTCTACCCGACCAGTTAATGTTCGCTGAAAAAGGCGAAGCCTAATCAAATCATCATTGAGAGTGTTGGATGAACACCACAAATGAAAGGTCATCACATGATTCGATGGGTCTTCACCCGGATTTCCATTAAATTTAGGAATATCTTATGGAAGTTTATGAGGAATCGCCAGCCACTAAGGGTCATAAGCAATTGGATTGTTTGTTAGCCGATTTAGTTCTAGTAACTCTAAAGTCACCATGAAGGGAAACTATTGATTCAAGTTTGGACAAGCATACCCAGGATAAGATCGGATCGCCTGAGCAGTGGGTCTTTGCATACCAGCATAATGTATTTGATGTTGGTAACTTTGGTAAGGCTGTTGGGAATAACCCTTATGATATTATTGATCTTGACTGTTTTGAATATATGGTTTCCCATTACTTGCAAAGATTTGTTGCTCAGGTCCTCGGTAAGCTTGTTGGAATTGCCGTTGTTGATAATTCATCAGCCATGGTTGCAAAGCCATTTGTTGTTGTCCAATACTAGATGTCTAACCAAGATGAGGGGTAATAGCACCCATCTGAACCTGAGTCGCTCCGGTTAAGGAGCCACTAATTGGTGATTGTGGTGGTGTCGTGGAGACAAGAGGCTGTTGTATTATGACCTGAGAAACTTGAGGTTGGCATACAATAGGCAACGCTTGTACTTGTGACACCGAAACAATAGCCGGTGAAGTGGGGATATTAGACCTAGGTAGACTTGGTTGCATTGAGTATACAACTCTTGGTTGTTGAGGCAGTATTGGCACCCAACCACTGGATGTAATTCTAGCATGACCAGAATTCTGTTATGAACTCTCATATGGTTTTTCTCCTAGAGGGAACAATGAAAGGGCATATTGTCCCCCATATGGCAGTAATCTAGTGCTCAAGGGTAAAATTGGCCTCTGGAGACTGGACTGCCCAAATTGATATTGTTGCAAAGGATCAATTTGCTGAGACCCAACATAAAAGATTCTATATATTATTCTGGATGAACAAACGGGAACATTCCATACTATCAAAACAATCCCTAGATGGACTCCATCTAGCGATTGAGAGCTAGTTATGACAGATGGTACACCAACAAACATTGTCAGAGTGGCAGCAGGAGGTTCTGTTGCTGCTGTGTTAGATGACATAGTCCTGGATGTCGACAGTTGTTCTAACATATCGAGTCTACCCAAAATATTTCCTAGCGATTCTACAGGAACTTGCGATGAAGGGAGACTAACTTCTGATGAAGAAGGACATAGGGTGATCCTAGATCCAAAATGCGATGGACTACTGGATGGAGGATCCTTCACAATCTCTTCTATAGCAATCAATCTAGGTGGGATAGATAGACCTTTAGGTCCGTAAAATATTTTTGGTGCTGAAGAAGGTATAGACTATGCAGTGATGGATGCTGGAGGGATAACACCTTTCGAATCAGTTGTAGATGGAGCCCGTTCAAGAATAGAAGTGTTTAATGTTACACTAGGATCAGTTCTAATGTCCTCTTGTGACTGCAGAACTTCTTCTGTAGAGGCAGGGATACTAGAAATGGTTGGAGTAACTGAAGTCTTTGAGGATGTTGGAACACAAGTTCCAATGAAACCAGGAGATTTTGATCTAGTTAAACGAGTTCGCTTGGTCCGAAATAGTTTCGTTTCCGAAATCAAAGACGATTGACTCGTTAGTCTCCGTGAATGACGCGGTTTCAATTGAGTTTCTTCCACGATTGCAGATTACTTGATAAACTCAAAACAAAGGGGAAAATATGGTTCTGAATTAAATGAATTTTAGATGCTTTGACATAACTTGCTTTTTCAATTTTTAAGAGTCGAGAAAAAGCTAAAGGTGATTCTAGTCACCTACGATTTTTAATGAGCCTGAGGTGACAAGTGCTCAGATGGACCTTTTCCTTTAAGGATTCTGAAAAGGAATGAAAGAGACTACTCTAGAAATCTAGACAGAGGGAGTACCAAACCAATCGCAAAACTGCAAAATAATTTTTATGGTACGACAGTCAATCTTCTTGAATGTTGTGTTCAGTGCATTGTGATCAATAGGGTGGCATACATAGCTTCCTAAGGATAAAGGATATAGCCTATTGTGGTCTCCCAATATATACTCGATGGTACGTGGGAGCACAAGTTTGTACTAGCACTTGTCATCTCAAAGAGGAGGAATCACCCAACCTACGATGAAAGTGATAGTTACCAGGCTTTACGACACCGAAATATGTCTCTAGCCTAGACTTCTAAATGTTGTGTGTTAGATTCCAAAATGTTTTTATGTTCATTGAATTTATTTTACAGTTGATCTTTCTTAAGGAATTTGCCTTTAAGGTTCACCATGTGATGTAGATATACAATAACTAAAATGCAATCTAAGATGATAAACAATTGTTTATTCTTCTTTTCGCAATGAAAATCCTAGCTACTAAGGAAAGAGAAGCGAGATTCTTTCAACATAGAGTAGAGAGCACACACTAGATGCACTGTCCTAAATCAAAATCAACAAGAAGTCTAAATGAAAATGCACATGCATGTATTTGTTTTCCGCTTTCTTAATGTGTGAATAACAAAAAGAATGTTGAGTACAAATCTAAATTATCTTTTCAATGCGATAGTACTAACAATTTTCTCTTCAAATGATGAAAGGAAGACAACGACGACACTTGCGATTTTGAATTGAAAACTACTTTTGACACTTGAAATACTATTAATTCAAATCAAATACAAGAGTAACAGTGTAATCGACCATCAAGAAGAGTAGGATTCTTTTCCTTGATTGAAAACGACACTTGCAACACTTCGAAATCAAAAGATGACAATTCCATTAAGCTACTTCTTTGTAAAGGAGAACTGTAAATGGAAAACAATACATAAAAACATTCACAATTCTTTGTACAATAGAGGTTGAATAATGCAAAGGAAGGGAGTTTCCATAGTGGTATACTGATCATAGACAACAAAACTCCTTAATAAAGCTGAAGAGAGTGAATAAAAAACCAAAATCTGGAGGCAGAAACAGTCTTATCGTATCATCGCACTTGTAACACAGGGAAACAGGGATGCATCTCACCTACTACACATGGAGGTGTGATGCATCCAAATTTCCAAGAGGAGAAGGTGTGATGGTCCACAGACAAGACATTAACCTGGTTTTTGGTCATAGTTTGTAGCTTAGTTCAGGGATTTAGGCCGAGCTAATGACAGTCAGTAAATACAAATCATAGGGGCTGATCTAATGAGGTTACCTGAGCCACCACCAAGGAAATTAGGATGTTTGCAACTCAGATGTTTAATCCATAAACTAACTAGGAGTTTGACTGAAGCAGTGTTTATCTACTTTGTAGTTGCATAGAAAAAGGAGTTTGAAGGCTAGCTGACATAACTTTAGGCTCCGTTTGTAGTTTATAAAGTAAAAAAACTAGAAACAAGCAAACAAGTTATTCGCTCGCCAGCGGAGTCGCCATTTTGTTATCAGGAAATCTAGTGTCCATTCAGAGCTGCTAGTCCTACTAAGACGGGTAGCTATCTTAGAAAAACACAAACTAAAGTTACTTTTGTTTTCCTTTATGAGAATTAAATGAGAGAGAAGTAGAGAGTACCAACCTCAGTCTTTTGCTTGGCTCCTTGCTTGTTTCCTCTCCCCTCTGACAAATCTTTGCCACTCCTCCCTTGCTTGTCCCGCTTCAAAGAGCACCTGTAAAGTCAAAACAGCATGATACCATTAAATCACAGAGATCTACAATCATAAACAATATAGGACCAGATATATATTGATCACACAAATGCATATATCAACTCAAACATACAAGAATGTGGAGGAAAACTCAAATAGCTTTATTGGTAGAAAGAGTAGAAGAGAGGATTAGAACCCATTGATCTGACCCAACGTCATCCTCCCAACATGAAAGCCCTTCTTCAACTCATGAAAAGATTAGATCACCCAACACTATGATGTTCCACAAAGAAACTAACATCACTTCCTTACAAAATACAAGATTCAAGCCCCTGGATCTTTGGGATGAGGGATCCATATATAGATATTTGCAGGGGGGTGAGTCAACTTCTGGGATTTTGATTAGTGTCCTCTCTCTAATAGTTCTTGGTTCCACTTGGAGATTCATGATCTCTTACTCATCCCTGGGCGAATTTAGAGAGGCAAGTGTCACAGGAGAAGTTTATGGAAGCTTCCATGATCATCCACCTTGCAAACTATCTATGCCATTTGTCTACTCTCGTCCATCACACCCTACAGAAGGGATTTTCAATATGCATCGCACTTTTTGCATGTGGCAAGTGAAATGCATCGCACCCTTAGCATTGAGTGGTCTGTATGGTCCAGTTTTGACCAGTTCTGAGCATTTTTCCGTAGAGAAGTTCTAGGAGATGATATAATCAACTGACCTTGTTCCTTTAGGGTGTGAAACAACACTTTTAGGGACTTAAAAGCCCTTGGTTTATGGACATATATGATTGGAGTTGGAGTGCCCAAAGATGTCTATAACAATATCTCAAGCAATTGATACAAATACATTAAACAATGTTTTGTTACAAAATAAATTAACATAAGACTTAATCCTACGATTAACTAAAGAACCATTTCTAGTAAATGTAAGTATTTTTAGAATTTATTCAATGAATTGATGTGTAATCACGACACCGTTTGGGTGTTTAATAGAATTTACTCTCTTAACTTGCTTCACTACTAGTCAATGTTTTACTTTGACTAGATTTGTGATCAATATTTAAATGTTTACTTTGATGTTTCTTTCAAACCAACGTTCCTATTCATTTAAAAACATTATCAAAACATAATCAACGGACCTTACTATTCATGTTTTTTTAATACTAAGTTCATTAGTGATTTCACATTTGTGAATTGAACACTTATTATCCTATATTAAATGAAGTGTGCTTTAATATGCGTGAGGAAGAATCAGTGTTCAGATGAAAGGGCGTACGACAAAAGGAACACAATCTTCCTTCTACATTGTTCTAGACTTTTGAATACATTCATCGTCTGCCATAGTTCTTTTGCACACTCCCCTCCCACATAGTACTACACATTAATTAATTAACTAAAGGTTTTTTCTTATTAAAGCTTGGGTCATGACAAAGTTTTCTTTAAGTGTATATCAAAGGAAAAATAAGGGTGGGTGATCAACTATCCCTACGATCCAATTCTATAATTTGACTCCATGGTGTAGATAGCTTTTAAAATTTTAGTACATGGAATAATGGAGCACGTTTTGCATCATTACAAAAGCTCAATTTTCATGTTTTTGACATACATATTTTGATGTTTTACAACAATGTTTTGGTGAATTATCACTTAGGCTTAATCAACCTATCATGGAAAAATTCACTGCATATTTGAAAATTAATTGAGGCTTATCCCTAACATAAACAACACATTGGTCGAATGCTTAATAACATTTAAGCTGAAGCATTGTATAATGCTCATTAGTTTTAGATAGATCAAGAAGGTGCAAAGAGATTTGTAGCTAGTATATATTACAACATATTGATGTGATGTGTGGAAGAAAGATATGTGTAGGAGAACCTTTATTCCCACACATTCGCACCTTTGCATAGGTTCTCCCTTCACTCATATCTTTTGCGCACTATAAAAGTCAATTTTCATGGTATTTGACACTTATATTTTCCCATTCCACGGAAACATTCTGGGGAAATTCTATATAAGCTCAATCCACTTCCAACATTATGGAGTAGCATGTATAAAAAATTTAATTAAGGCTTAATCATATGGTTAATGAAATTCATAACTTTGAAACAAATTTTAAATTGGCATTTTAAAACTTGTTTCATAACTTTACTTTTTACTATGGAATGCTTTTAAATTTTTATCATGTAAAATAAAGGATTTGTAGAAGAGGCATATGTGTAGGAGAACCTTTACACCTCTACTTGTGAACTTCCACACACATTCCCCTTTTGCACACTCCTCCTGTGCATTGCAAAAATATTAATTTTTGCGTTATTTGACACATATAATTTAACATTGTGGAATAATGTTTTGGTGCAATGTCACATAACATGAAATAAAATGTTTCCAATTGTAATCTATTCAACTATGCAAGGTCAAACAACATTGAAAGGATATGTGGAGGAGGAGAATGCGTAGGAGAACCACTATTCATCCACTTCCACACCTCTGGGAACATTACCTCTCTGCACAATTCTCCTGCATAGTGTTCCGTTCCACTCAAACATTTTTCCAAATTGTCACATAAACTCAATCAATCTCCAGCTTTTTCAAATCTACACGTAATGAGGATATCCTTTAAGTGCTTAATAACATTTACTCTAAAAGTGCAGAGATATTCCTTCTAGTAGATTGCAGAAATGGGATTTACCACCATATACAAAACGCTATTATCATCAGGACAAAGCCCGGACCCCACAATATCTTAATCACCATAAAGACAAAGACTATGCTGCTATACAACTATTGCCCTTATTTTTTAACCGCTATAAAACTTATTTCATATTTATGATGTATTTTAAATGTATAATCAAGACCGAAAGGAAAAAAAATATAAAACTATGACTACCATTATTACTCTACTAAGTTGTTATTCTTAAAAGTAGTACAATGTAAATGTATTCCAAAAACTAGTACAATGTAACTGTAAGGCATGTTTCATATTGGAATATTGCTATGCATAATCCTTCTAAGGAATGCTGACCAATCTTCCAAAATAAATTAAAAAATTGCTATCAACACTAAATTACATCTTCTTTGCGCAGGAGCTGTCTTGGGTCTCAGTTTTGACAAACATCTGAATCAACTTGAAACGACACATCTCAACAAAACAAAAATCTTTGCGTTAGCTCTCACTAAAATAGAACCGAAAGACATAGAAGAGGCATTAATATTATATTACCCACTTCACTAAAATCCAAATAACAGTCATAAAAATAGAATCCATGTGGATCAATTTAAAGGCTACATCATAACAAACTCAAATCCATTACATAACGTCGTTAATCAAAATCCAAATAACAGTAGTAAAATTAGAATCCTATCATCTCCGGGTAGATCCGGGTTTAATATGTGCAGTTGGGCTACTCCATAATTAGTGACAGATAGTTTAGCTCCCACTTATTTCTCGCGTCCATCACCCTATATTAGAGGACGCTGCCTTAATTGAGTGTGCAGCCCTAAAAGTCTGTGCCCGCTCTGTTTCCATGGTTTCGGATGATTGGTGCTTGCTAGGAAGACAAGCTGATCTTCCCCTAAATCAATACTTTTCTATGTAAATGCAATTTTTTTGCTCTTCTGGACCACGATATTTGCAGATTTTACGGCAACAATCCATGAAACCTTGGTCCTCGAGAGCTGAAATAGAGCTGACATATTTACCAAAGAGCGCAGGCAGTCTAACCAAGCTGCATTATCTTGCACTGGCCCTTAACATGGTGTAGACATTAGGCAATATGACGAAGTTCAAGAGCATTATGAACATGTGGCACAGCCTCGGCAACGCAGTGGGGCGCACATACAGTAACCTCAGTCGCCATTCCCATCCAGTATACCATGATAATTACAATGAGTGGGATGAAATTAGTGTATCCCAAGAAACGCCGTCCAGCCTCCTCCATGCAGACAGACTAGCAGAAGCCCCCGAGGGATGTAAAACGGTGTATGTTGGCAAATGCAGAAGACGATATTTTATAATTGCTGAGTACATGAAGCATCCATTGTTGAGGGCAATCATTGCTAAGAGATGGAAGGACGGCTTCTCAGTTGACTGCGAGGTTGTCTTGTTCGAGCATTTGGTGTGGATGTTGGAGAATGGCGAACCCGAGGTCATTCACAGCGAGTCCAGCTTGAAGGAATTGGCTAAATACTATGCCAGTAAGTAATGCAGTGGAAAACGGGAATTTTAAGCTCTGTGAGATCTCATTCTGGTGATCTTCTACCGAGATACTGCCACACACCAATATTTCGTCTTCTTAGGCGAATATAAGATACTCTATTTTAGAGTAAGGCTGGAAGAATTATCATTTAATTAAAAGAAATTAAGGGTTTTTCATAATTTTTCCATTTTCTATTTCTATTCCCCTATTTCTATATGTCCACTTTTCTTATTTCTATTCCATTAAATTCTCAATTACAAATTACACATAAATATTATTATAGACATCTTTATCAGTCATTTAATTTATATCACTCTGTTAATCTATAACAATACTAATCTAAAATATATATAAAGTCGTGGATCTACCAGCATTTCCAATCCCCTGGAAGAAAGATTTCTTCCTATTGGAGTAGACCTTTAGCAGAAAAGCTTGCACAGATATTTGATGAATCCAATTCTCAGAATTTTGTAAATGCAATAAAAAAAATTTGGATACTGATTATAATCTTAGCAGAAAGCACCATATCCCTACTGAAATTCTGAGAAAAAGAAATCCTCTTTCGATCGGGGTTTCTCAGATTTCTTGTGAGTTACCAGCAATTGCTCTTTGTTTTCTGACTGAAAGGCTTTATTGGTGTTCCTTGTAATATTTGCAAGGGATTTGTCAAGCCCCTCTGTAGAATTAAAGGTATTTTCGTTGTAGGATTTAGATAAATTTGAATCTTTATCAGTGACAGGATTGGAAATGCAGTGAATGCGTAAAGCTCTCTTGAGGGCTTTTGTGCACAAGGATTTAAAATTTTAAATAGAGTCTCGAGATTTATAGGAAGGATGAGAAATGGGATTCCAATGTTTACTTTTCGTATAAGAAAGGATTATGAGGAATTAATTCGTAATGAACCGACAGTCATGTTTGTTTAGTGGGATACGTTGTCCTAAAAGGATTGTTATGGATTTTTTGATTTAATTATAATGTTATAACACATGATAGATAAATTAAATTAAAAAAATAAGAATATATTTAAATTAGAAAAGATCTTTTAATAGTTTTCTGTTATTTAGATGAATTTTTCTGTTATTTGATGATAGAGATTTTTGCATTTTGTATATACATAAAATTTTGGTATATTTATTATCCTTTTCAAATTAAAATATATGTAAAATTCTAAAAGGTATATTAAATATTCTCACGTTGTAAATTTTAAAACATTTAACTGCCTTTTATAATATAATATTAATTATTAATATGCAGATTCCTTATATGTTTTAAAGTTTAACCATGAGTATTTATTAATATTTATATGTTAAAAGGATTTTTTTTATGTTTTTATTTGCCATTTAACTTTATGTTATTGAATTGATATTTATTTTTTTATTTTAATTTTTATTTTTTTATGAAGGTGATAAAACTTCTCAAACTCAGGTGTCAAACCAACAGTGAGGACAGTCATCTCTCGCTATCCCGGAATGTCGGTTTGACCCATCACAGTTATCAAGGATGGTGGTCCTTAACGGAGGAGTGAAACCATCACAGTTATCAAGGATGGTGGTCCTTAACGGAGCAGGCTTTCACTCCTGCCACATGCCTCTGCTTGGGCCTTTACCCTGTTTCTTTACCTCCCAGGAAGACAAACTCTTAGCCAAGCAGAAACAGTTTTAAGGCATACTCAAGGCCGAGTTATTAAATTGATGTTAATATGTAACTTAATTTACTTATATTAATATCTAATAACTATTTAAATAAATGTAATGAGTTAAATCTTAAATTTTTGCATCGCCCGGCGCTCAAGCCTGTGTTAGCAGTGTGGAGGAGATTTTGCATTTATATTTTAAAATATAATATTGTGTTATTTGGCATTAATGAGTATTAATATGTTCATGTATTTTTTTATTTCTAGTAAGTTAATAGTCTATTCTAATTAGCTATTTGAATAAAATATATGTGTTATTACTTAATTTTGCGTGATTATTCAATATATAAAATAATGATTTGTATGGTAATATTTTATTTATGGTGGATATATATATATGTGTCAAGTGTATTGTGTTAACTATAGAAGGAATTTATAAATTTTTCAAAATATATTTTAATATTAATATACTTTATCTTAATTATGGATTAATGTGGGTTGAATGGATCAAATCTATTAAGTAGTTTTTTTTTTTTAATTGGGAAAATAAGTAATTTTTCTTAATCCTAATTTAAAAATAACAAAATCAATTAAATTATTAAAGAATTAATTTTGAGTTAACATATATAGTTTCCAAAAATTATCAAATTTACTCTCACTCACTCATAATTTATCAATATTATATGTCTCAAAAAATCATAACTCATTGTATATATCTATCTATTATATATTATATATATATATTATATAATATATATATATATATATTTTAATAAAATTTAATTAATTAAATTCTACTTAACTTCAACTATGGATTATACCTCTCTTCTCTTTAATTAGTTATTTCTTTATTGGAATATTACAATCAATTAAATTTCATTGATTGTAATGGTATATACTAAGCAGAAGACAAAAATATAGGACATGTGGTCCTATCTTCGTCTAACACCCTAAATACTTTTTATACACAAATTCTGAAAAGTACTTTTACATTGAACTCATCCCAACTAGACTCATGGAACTCCTGGCTCAATTGGGCATCACACAACGGAATGGAACATGGTCTATAATATATCACATGGCCCACACAACCTTCCCTAGTTATACAACTATACCTAATAAACATCTTGGTCTAAATACACACCCTAATCAAGGCAACCACAAACTACTCTCTGTGGTGTGATCCATCGATTTTGTGCCACCCACAACCATAACCACGAATTCGCGGTGTGCTACCAATGGTTAGATGTAATTCGCATTTAGGTTGTCTTGTGTCACACTCCCTCTACAAATCACATATTATATCATCTTATTGAGCGTTCAAACCATCACACACCTTCATGTATGTCGATTTGACCCTTCATTGGGTTAGGGCCTCGTCGACTCACCTAATCTGACCTTGTTCTTCTTATTCCATGTGTGGTGGAAACCCCAACTCAACCCCCTCCATGCAAGATGTTGGCATGTCAACTCGTTCATCTTGTGTTGACACGCATCTCTCTTCAAATAGTCAATGAGTGCACACTCATGCTTGCAAGTTGACCATCAAAACATGTCCAATGAACTAATGTGTGTGTTTCTCCTTGTTGGTTAACTGGCCAAGCATGCAATGACACTAGACTAATGTGCAGTTGGACTCTCCCACTAATGCCATGGGAAACCCCATATTGTGTGACCATGCTCTCCCTCGTTAGGTTGGAACATGGTGTGTCAACCCAAACATCTTATTATGTGGGCCAAACACCTCGTATGTTCAGTCTAGTTAATGAAGTGCTAATGTGTGTCATCAAGTATGTGGGTGCACGCATTAGCCATTACCCCTATGGGTCTTACATCCTCACCCACTTGAGTCATGGCCACTATTATCAATCCGGGTGCTAGATAATCCATGACACGTCTCCTTCAAATCATAGATATTATGTCATCATTACCATAATAAATATTTCATCTCCCAATTATTTTCTTCTTATGTTGCATCCTTCAATTGAACAAAATACTTTTGTTATTGGTTTTTTCCCACCCGGTGATCCCATTTTCCAAGATATCCTCAAGCTCCATCGCAAGTTGATAAAAAATGAATGTAGGTCCATGTGATGACTTGACTCTAGTTGGACCATATGTGTCACTTCACATAGTCTAAGTTAACAAATATCAAAGATAGGATGATGTGATTTCAAGTTAAATGCAAATTCCAACTTGCAAATGCAATCTTTAATATTTGTTGATCCATAAACTTCTACGGATATTCCATTTGATAGTTCTTCAAAACAGATCTACTAAAGATACAATGAAAATTTAAAATTTACATTATGAGGGTTAATTTTCCTTACATTTATGAATTTGTTAATTATTATGTTATGCTTATGCATGAAATATAAGAAATATAAAAAGTAAAGAGTAGATACAATACAATCACATAAAACCATAATAGCACAAGATATGACATGACAAACCTTTATGGGAGAAAACCTAGCTAGAAGGTGATGCTACTATGCTCTCTCTTTCTTTGAATGGATATCATAGCTCAAATTGTCAAGCTAAACGTCTAGCATAGCTCAAAGTGACCACCCCATCCCACCCCCGGGTCTACTAGGAAAACACATTAAAGTGAAAGCTAGAATATAGAGAAAAAAAAACTCCATGGAAACCCTACTGAAAACATTAGTATTCCTCTTCAATGCCCCTAGAACACTAGTAGGGAGAGTTGCATCACTCTTGTTGGATTTCTATGGAGAGTTGCAACATTCCAATTACATATAAAAAGAGATTTGAAGTGGCTAGGGTTGGCAAAGAAAACAAATTAGGACAAAAAAAGGTAAAAAATGAGAAGTTCTAGAAGATAACGATGAAAGGACCATATCAAATACATTCAACAAAGTGTCTAGACACATTTGATGACTCCTCCAAATAATTCTATATAAGTAATTATTTCCATGGAATAAAGAGAGAATAATGACTGGAATGAAATGTTGTGAGATTGAGGACATGATTTCTCCTTGCGATAAGCTACAGAGCACCATGAGCTTAACAGTGAGCTACGGTGAGAGGAGGAGCCAAGGGAAAGGATTGTTAAAAAAAAACAACATTGTAATTGTTATTTTATAATGAAACTACCTTTTTTATCCCACAAAACAACAAGATTTCTCTTTATAATGTAAATATTTGTTTCTAGGTGATTGTGATACTAATTCTAACATAAGTTTGCAGGGATATAGAATTGGTGGTTTTTGGTTGCGTGTGTGCAAGTAACAATTGAATGGAACTAAGGAGCCAAGATCTCGAGGAGTTTTATCATTACTAGCACCAAACATCCACCTTCCATAATAAGTTGCACCTGATTCTCCCTCTTCATCTAATCTTTTCTTGCATGCTAGTATCATATGTTGAAAAACCATTTTTGATCTAAAAATAATTACTTGTGATATTATTTACCATTCATTTAACATAGTCAATTTTCATCAAACAATTATATATCAAATATTCAACCAATAGCAGTGATAAGAAAGTAGAGATCGGAGTGCACAACAAAAAGAGACACCAATGTTTAGGTCACAGACTAGGGAAAAACCCCACAAAGGGGATAACCCAATCAAACCTTTCCTTAGAGAAATCCTTTAACAAAACATCAAGACGTAGATAATAGTGACCAATCAAGATGGCTTCCACAAGTGCTAACCTCCTCTTCACAATGTCATCCAACAAGATCACAATGAGAGGCTCATATCTCTTCCCTCTTGAGGCTCAAACTTCAGATCTATAGAGGGGAAAATTTTTTGATCAGATTATAATTTTGGAAGAGCTTTAGATTTCAAACTAGAGGCAGAACTGAGTTAGATCTAAACAAATCACAATTCTAGATTAGCTTCATATCTCGAACTAGAGGCATATCTTATTTGGATCTTGACAAATCACAATTATGGAATAACTTCAAATCTGAGATTATAGGTAGATCTGAGTGAGATCTTGACAGGAAGATAAAATTTTAGATCACAAGAATAAGGAGCATATCTCAAACCATCATACTTGATCCAAAGTAGCAACAAATCGATATAAATATCAATGAAGGATAGAAAATATCCTTATTCACTTGGTCTAACCCTTGAACTCTTCCTTGAATACCTTCACTTAGGAGAACAAATGAGCAATGTTGTTGGCATTATGATATAGGTGTTGTTCTTAATGGAAACTGGTTCAAAGGTCAGTTCAGATTTGATAAAGGGCAGCTCACATTGTAACAGGTCAATTCAGAGGTAACAAGGCAATGGTACAGAAGATAAGGAAGTGGGAACCAAGGACTACAGATAAGAATCAAGAGGTTGAATAAAATGGATGTTTTAAGTCAGTTTAAGCTGTATACATCGGTTCACCATGTCAAAGTAGCATATACAAGTGGGTTCAATGTACAAAAGGAGCATATACGTATGCACACACTTTCACAGAAGGAAAAGAGCATATGGGATGGAAAATCAAGGAAAAATAAAGTAAAAGAATACTAAGGGTCAATACCATGGTCTTAGCCCACAATATTGAGTGGAGTAACAATTATTTTATCCCATCCAAGAATACCACAGGTTCTAAGTGTTGTTTTGGTGCGAGGTATTGAGAAAGGCTAAAATTATATGAGGAGAATATCAAAGGGCTAAGTGTGCAAGTGAAAGCGTTTTTCCGGAATACTTCTATGTGAAGTATATCTTTTGTTGTATGGGATATGCTTATGATATGCTCTAAAATACCTTGTGCACCTTTTGATACAATGTTGGATCAAGATCATGACACCTGAAATGACTTATCATTGTATGCTTTGATAATTGTTGGGCTAGATATGAATACCGATGCATATTTTTATATTATAAATGTTAAGATCTGCGTATGGCTGAAGTATGGAATAGCTATAAAGTTTTAAGTTAGTATTTGTAGATCTACACGCTAGTTCACCTTGGTGAAGTTGTGTATACACGTTGGTTCGACTCTTCCAAGTAGCGTAGGAAAAATAGAAGCTTTTTATTCATAAATGACTGATCTATCTGATCACTATTGATGTTTTACTATTGTCTGTCAATGATGTCTTCTCATATCTGAAAGAAAAACTGAATGCATAAGGAGATTGAGCTTGATTGATTCCTTGATTAAGTGAGAAGGGTGATCTTTGCTATTGTTTGTTTAGATCTCTGTAATTTGATAGTAGATCTTCAGAACGTTACTCATTGGTACAATTTTGATTTAGAGGATTTTATGATTGAGTAGTTTTGGAGGTATACACAGTTTTGGTTAAAGGAAATAGCTTATACACGCAAATTTCCTTCATTGAAGCAGCGTATAGATTCTGACATATGATTTTTGAGGTTGCAGTTGGTTCTGGATGATGATGTAGGTTTTTGGGTTCAGCACATTGTTCTGGTGACAATGATCTTATTGTTCAGAAAGACTAATTGTTGGTTGATGTATTTATATTGAGTTTGAGCTTCAATGTTACTGATGGGTCCAGTGTGAAAACTTGATGAGACGTGGCCTTCATATTGTGTTGTTGTGTACCAGGAGTATCTAGTATGAAAATTTATGAAACATGGTCCCTAGAGGAAGAGAGAATGTTATGAAACCAACTCAAGAAAAGATAGAAAAGATATATCAACGCCTTAGAATTCGGCCTCTTCGAGGGGGCAACCTCCTTTACATTACATAAATGAATAATTCTTCGATGATTCAAATGAAAAAACCTCCTTTCTATATATAGGAGTTTAAGGAGTCACAATATAACCCAGCCAACCTTACAATAATAATATAAAGCTACAAAAATAACAATAGAGAGATTCTATGGGGCACAGTAATGACAATATGGGGACAATAGGGGCACAACAATATTAATAAGGGGTACAACTACAATAGTAATGGGGTAATCACTAGTATTATAGGGACCCAGCATGCCCCTCTCCTTCAAAAAAGTGTTGTCCTCAATGCTTGAGTAGTTCTGGATGCTTCTGTATAAAATTCTTATCCTCCCATGTGGAATCTTCAACGGATAAGTTCTCCCACTTGATAAGATACTCCGAAATTGATCGATTTTGTAGTTGTCGAGTTCTTGTTTTTGTGACTGCTTCCGGTTCCAATATAATTTGTCCTTCCTCGTCAAGTTCTGCAATATTGTTTGAACTGGGAGCTTGTCGCCTACAACCTTCTTTAAACATGAAACATGGAAAACTGGGTGCAATCGAGAAGCTACAAGAAGCTCCAATTTGTATGCCATGGTACCAATATTTTGCAACACCTTGTAAGGACCATAATATTTTGGTGATAATTTATTATCCTTCTTAGCTTGCTTGAGAGACATCTGCTTATATGGTTGTAGCCGTAGGAATACCCAATCACCTACATCAAACCTTCTTTCGCTGCGATGTTGATCTGCCTGTTGTTTCATTCTAATATGTGCCAACATGAGGTTATCCTTTAAGAGTTGGAGGACTTGTTGTTGATGTTCGACGTGATGTTCCACTGCTTGAACCTTAGAATTTTCTCTGAAATATGATGTGATGGATGGTGGCTGATACCCATAAAGTGCCATAAATGGGGTCATTTTTGTTGTTGTATGGAAGGAAGTGTTATACCACCATTTAGCGAGAGGCAACCATTTGACCCATTGTGTCTGTATATCAGATACAAAGCAACAAAGATATCCTTCCAAACATTTGTTTACTATCTCAGTTTGCCCATCAAATTGAGGATGATAAGATGAGCTACGAGCTAAATGAGTACCAAGAAAAGAAAATAATTCTGTCCAAAAATTTCCAGTGAAAATGGGATCTTTGTCACTTACAATAATCTTTGGGTTTCCATGTAGTTTTTGAATTGTTTCCATAAATGCAGTAGAA
>APFE030277955.1:42415-80068 GCA_000404065.3 Pinus taeda
GAGCAGAGAAAGAACTTTGACTCGGTTGAATTATACTAGCCTCTAGCATTTCTGCAACCATACATTCAATTTCACTCTTTTGGGCATAGGGATATCTATACGGCGTGATGTTTGGAGGAACACTTCCTAGAATTAGATGAATAGCATGATCATGATCACGAATAGGTGGAAGACCTTTGGGAGTCTCAAATATCTTGGAATGATTGTCCAAGACTATTTGCAGATCTGGAGAAATAGATGATTCCAATGTGGATACATCTAGTGAACATAATTGTGCAATTACACCTTTTTGTTCCCTTTTTAGAAACATTGTCATACCATTAGAGCTGATTATCTTTCCCGGTTTCCCTCCAATACCCCTTAATACAACTTCCTTTCCTTCCATAGAAAATTATCATGAAAATTTCTTGAAAATTAAAAGCTATTGTACCCAAGGGTTGTAGCCATTGGACTCCTAATACAACATCAGCACCTCCCATTAGAATGGAAAGTATTGGGCTAGTCAATACATATTCTCCCATGGATAGCTTGATATTATAGCACTTTCCAGAGCAATTTATTGTTCCTCCATTTGCAACCATCACTTGACACTCTGGTGTTGGATATAAGAAGCAATTCAATTCTTTTGCTACCTTACAATGAATAAAATTGTGGGTACTTTCTGAATCAATCAACACTATTACCTTTTTCTTCTTGATTTGTCCTTCTATCTTGATGGTTTGAGGAGTGGTAATTCCCACCAATGCATTACAAGATATGGTTGGATTCATTTGCTCTTCATCTAAGCTTTGTTCATAGAGTATATCCTCTTCTTTTGACCTTTCTTGCTCCTTTTCTTCTTCCTCTTCACAATATATGTAGAATAATTTCTTCTTGGCACACTTATGACCTTTAGTGTATTTGCTATCACAACTGTGACAAAGCCCTTTTGCTCTTTTTTCTTCCAATTTTTGTGGTGTCAACCTTATAGGTTGTGGAAGACTAGTAGAAACAAAACTTTCGTCTTTATAGTTGTGAGTGGTATGCTTCGTGGATGCCATAATATTGCTTTCCATTTTTCTTGCAAACCTAAATGCCTTTTCTAATGAATCAGGTTCCCAAAGGCGAACATCATGTTCGATATTATCCTGAAAGACCCTATGAACACATAAATCCTATTCTCCTCTAGAATATCTTTTACCCTAATGTTCAATTTTTCGAACTCCTCAATGTGCTCCATTATTGAACCCTTTTGTTTGAGACTTATCAATTGGCTAAAAAAACTGTTTCCTTTTGTATCCTCATAATGTGCTATCAATTCTTCCGTAAAAATAGCCCAAGTGATAAATTCTTTACGAGAGAAAATCCATTGATACCATACAAACTGATTTGATTCCAAATATAAAGTTGCAATACGTACCATTTGTGTGTTTTGCACATTATTGAGATCAAAAAATTGCTCCATCTGTAGTATCCATATTGCGGGATCCTTGCCATCAAACTTCCTTATATTGATTTTTGGAATATGGTGGGTCTTCGATCCAACATTAGAGTCTATGGAATCATGATTAACATTTCTTTTGTTCTCATCATGAGTTTCCTTTACTACCCTTTCACCCTTAGTGACCCTTTCTTGTAGCAACTTATTCATATTTATCTTCAATTCTTCCATGTCTGTCTTCAAATCTATCTTCAAATCATCCATCTTAGCTTCCATGTCATTCATCTTAGCTTCTACACCTTTCCTTAAACAACACATCTTGGATTTTGTTCCTTTTTGTGCAAGTGACACTTGTTGCAGTTGGTCTCGTAATTTTGATATATCATGTTGCATTTCTTCCTCTTCTTCATGAGTCATGCTAGATCTTTCAGGTCGCCTACTAGGTGTTTCCATTTTCTTTCTCTGGGGCATCAATTACTGATAATAATGCTTTACTATGCCCCTTGAATTCCTTCAAAATAATTTTTCAAACCAAGCTTAAGAAAACATTTAAAAAAATATACACACCTTTTTTCACTTTGTAGGACCTTGATATTTCCTTTGATGTATCTCTGTAATTTCGGATCATCCAGTTCTGAAATTGTGACTTGCGGTAGCCGTCTGTGTCCTCTTTCCAATGCCACTAGCTTGATCCCAATTGGATTCTCCAATGAATAGTTATGCCAAATCGCCCACAGTGGCCTGATTATAGACTAATTCAGTAGAGCGAACTTGTACAACGTGCCACGTGTCCCTGCTTTGACCTTTGGATCTGAAAAATATATACAAGAAACTAAAGTCCGTCCTTTTTCTGTACCTTCTTACAAAATTTCAATCTGATTCTTAGGGAGAAAGTTATGATGATTTTCTCCAGGTCACCTGTTTTGAATGTAATTCAGGATTCTGCAAAAGGGCCAACTTCCTCAATTCATATCTCTGAAAATATAGCGTGAAAAGCTCTGAAATTTGGACATGAGATTCAGTGAGATGTCTTCTCAAATGGGTATTTGTTTTAGCTTCTGAAACGTCACAGAAAAAAAGTTATAGTGAAAATGCCACGATGACTTGCTTGGAGCAGCGAAACCCTAGAATCCAAAGCTCCGATACCAAATGTTATGAAACCAACTCAAGAAAAGATAGAAAAGATAGATCAATGCCTTAGAATTCAGCCTCTTCGAGGGGAAAACCTCCTTTACATTTCATAAATGAATAATTCTTTGATTATTCAAATGACAAAACTTCATTTCTATATATAGGAGTCTAAGGAGTCACAATATAACCTAGCCGACCTAACAATAATAATATAAAGCCACAAAAATAACAGTAGAGGGATTCTATGGGGCACAATAATAACAATATGGGGACAATAGGGGCGCAACAATATTAATAAGGGGTACAAATACAATAGTAATGGGGTAATCACTAGTATCATAGGGACCCAACACAGAAGGTCGTAGCCTTTTGTAGGTCGACGCCTATGTACTGGTAAACATATCGGTTAGTACAAGAGCTAGGGGGTTATAGCTCCCTTCCAACAGAACCTGGAGAATGAGAGAAGGTTATAGCCTTCCGCAGGTGGGTGCCTGTGTACTAGTATGATTCTACACTACTATAAGATTGTAAACATATTTTCTTTGTACTAAAAGAATACAGAGATGACAACAACAAATGGTTTTTCTCCCGCATTAGGTTTCCACCTAAATATTGGTGTTCATGTGTCTTTCTTATTTGTGATGGTTTATTCTGTTATTACTGCACATGGTTACTATTTTAATAAAGCATTGATGCATTGATTAAAGATCAACACATGATGAATTAACTGAATCATAAGTTCATCCGGTATATGCTGATTTCCTTAATAAAAGTTGTGTGCACACAAGAGTTCACTTCACTGAAGTAGCATATATAAATCTAATTATGAAATGAAAAGTTATTGAATTGTAAATACTGATTCACCCCCCCCCCTCATTCTTATTCCCAAAAATTGGTATGAGAGCAGTTCCTTCAAAAGAAGCTTGATCACTTGAAGGGAGATCTCTCAAGATGAACAATCACGAAGGCATTGGATCTATCAAACCACCAATCTTCAGCAAGAACAAATTAGTATACTCGAATATAAGAACAAGAGCCTATCTTAAGTTGCTTAGAGATGATGTTTGGGAAACTGTGGAAGGAGGATACCAATTTCCAACAATAATACCCATAGATACAATAGGTAAGAAGTTATATGAAACAAATGCAATACTTTATTGGGAAGTTTGTCAGAATCGGAATTCATCAAAGTCATGCAACTCAATACAGCCAAAGTAATATGGGACAAGATCATTCAGAGCTACGAAGGATACTCCCAAGTAAAACATGCTAAGCTCCAAACTCTCAGAATTCAATATGAAACTCTTAAGATGCATAGTGATGAAAGTATTGCTAGTTACTTTTTACAAGTAAATGAGATTATAAATTGTATGAAGAATCCGGGTGAAGAAATAAAGGAGGCTATTTTAGTAGAGAAAATTTTGAGATCTTTGTCTTTTAAATTTGAGTCAAAAGTGTCTTCCACAGAAGAAAAACAAGATCTTCAATCTATTACCATTGTTCAACTTCATGGAATTTTAACTACCTTTGAAATGAGGAAAGGAGCTCCATCAGATATTAGAGAATTTTCCTTCAAAGCTTTAGCAAAGGGAAAAGAAAAGGAAGATCTCAAGGAATCAAGATATATTTTAGAAGAAGATGAGGTAAACTTTGTAAAGAAGCTTCAACGGGGTTTTGGAAGATTCAGAGGTAATCTTCCATTCAAATGCTTTTCTTGTGGTAGAGTTGGCCATTATGCTACTAAATGTCCTCATAAAGATAATCATGAAAAGGGAAAGGAGTCTGCAAAGGGTAATAAAAAATAGTTTGTCAATAAAAGAAGCTATTATACTCATGAAGATAATGATGGCTTGTCTAATTGTGATGAAGATGAATCTGAACAAGAATTTAAACTACTCATGGCTTATGACATGATAATTTTATGGATGCCTTAGAAGAGGAAGATTTTCTTGAAGAAATCACTAAACTTGAAATCTGTTTGGAAGAAAAGAATATGGTCATAGACACCTTGACACATCAACTCACTGAAAAATAAAATCACAATGAAAAATTAGAATGTGAAGTAGTTGATCAAAGAAAAGAACTTGAGAAGACAAAATATCTTAATCTTATATTTGCTAAAGGATCATAAACCTTAGATGAAATCATCAAGATCCAACATTCTCCACTTGTAAATATTGGTCTTGGATACAATGGAGGAACATCCCAACCATAAAAGCCTTCAGTTAGCATTGAAAGCTATCTTGATGCAACAAAAAACCAGTGAACAATGCATCAATCCTCGGCAAAAGCCTAAAGGTACTTCCTAGGTAAATCATTCTGATTTTATTCCAAGGGTGAACTTCAATAGAAGCGTTGATCAAAAGGTGAACAACACCAAAATATTGTATGATCACAAAAACTTCTTCTTTAATGGACAACGTTTTTCATGGCATAACTTTGGTCATAAAGTTGCTCAATGTGTTTCTTACAAAACTATCATGACTAGAGAAGCAAGAAAACAAAGGAGCATGACAGAGATCAAGAAAATCTCTTATAATAACTTTTCCCCTCTTGAAAATGAAATGGAATGTTCATTTTGCAATAACTTTGGTCATGAAGAATTTGAATGTAGGAGCAAATTTTGGCCAACAATTCAAAAGGAACAATCATCATCAAATTCCAAGGTATGGAAAAGGAATAAATTTCAGTTAGAAAGATGCGGCATAGCTCTATTTGTAGAAGGACAAGAAAATCAATGGTACATTGACATCGGATGCTCTAAACACATGATAGGTGATAAAGATAAACTCCTTTCTTACAAAGCTTTAGAAAAATAAAAGAATTTCTCTTTTGGAAAAGACACACTAGCTGTCATTAAGGGTAAGGGTTCTATTTATTTAAAAGAAAAGGTTAAAGCTGGAAGTGTTATGTACGTTTTTGGTCTAAAGCATAACTTGTTGAGTGTTAGTCAAATGTGTGATAAAGGAAATGAAATTGTGTTTCAACCAAATAGATGTGTGGTTCATGAGATTGATATGGGAAAGACCATAATAAAAGGCACAAGAACTCCAAGCAATTTATCTATAATAAAAGGAGCTAAAAAATAATGCTATCTAAGCAAAACATAAGAGAACTAGTTATGGCATAGAAGATTGGGGCATCTAAGATTTTATCAAATAAGAAAAGCATGCAGGCTCAAGGCAGTTCATGATCTTCCAAATATCAGCATCCCAGAAAATATCATCTACAAACCATGTCAAGTCAGTAAACAAACTAGAGGTCATTTCAGTGACAAAGAAGGATTAGCAAGTAAGCCTCTTGAACTCATTCATATTGATTTGTCTGGGACAATAAGGAAAACGTCACCTCAGGGAGAAGAATACTTCATTTTATTAATTGATGATTTTTCTCGAATGTGATGGATTGGTTTACTAAAGCATTAAGATGAAGCATTTGAAAATTTTAAAGAATTCAAAGATTTAGTTGAAAATGAATCAAATCTAAAAATCAAATGTCTCAGATCTGATCGGGGAGGAGAATTCATATCAGATGAATTTGTTTATTTTTGTGAAAAACATGGAATAAAAGGACAACTCTCTGTTACCAGAACTCCTCAACTAAATGGTGTGGTGGAAAGAATGATAGAACAGTTCAACAAATGACTCGAGCTATGCTTGATGAATCTAGAACTCCTACCACCTTCTCAGGTGAATCTGCATATAATGCCATAAATATTCTCAAAAATGCTAATGTTCAGGTAAATAGAGATCAAACTCCATATGAAATTTGGTATGGTAAGACTCCTACTGTAAAACCCTTCAGAGTTTTTGGAAAAAACTTGGTAAGTTGAACCTAGAGTAGATGAAGGAATTCTTCTTGGTTATTCGTCTAGAAGTGAAAGATACAAATGTTATAATAAGAGACTTCAATTTTTTTTTAATGCATTGATGTAGTAATTGATGAAGCATGTTGAAATCCAGAACAGATGAAATCAACAAAGAAAGATGACAATGAAGAAGACCATGAATGCTTTCCCATATCAAATCAAAATGATATAGAGAAAGAAACCAAGGAAGCATCAGAAGAAGATACAACTGACAGGGAAAACACTCCATCTAGTTATGTTCAAAAGAATCATCTACAATCTCAAATTCTAGGAGAAAAAGGGTCTAGAGTATAGACAAGAATAACTCGTACAGAAACTTCTAGTTATCTAGCATTACTATCCTCCATAGAAGCACACAATTTTAATGAAGCTAGCAAAGATGAATTTTGGGTTTAGGCCATGGATGAAGAACTTGACCAAATTGAAAAGAACGATACTTGGGAATTAGTTCCTATACTGTATGATAAAAATGTTATAGGAACAAAATAGATATTCAAGAATAAGTTGAATGAAAATGGAGAGGTTATTAGAAACAATGCAAAACTTGTTTGTAAAGGGTATGCTCAACAAGAAGGTATAGACTTTGAAGAAAATTTTTCACCTATTGGCAGACTTGAAGCCATAAGAATGTTTCTTGCTCTTTCAAGATTTTGAAAATTCAAAGTGTATCAAATCATGTAAAATATGCATTTCTTAATGGAGATTTAGAAAAATAAGTTTATATTGAACAATCAGAAAGATTCATTGTAGGAAATTATGCAAAACTTGTGTGGAAACTCAAAAAGACTCTATATGGACTAAAATAAGCTCCAAGGGCCTAGTTTTATCATCTTCAGAAATATCTACAACAACAAGGTTTCACAAAAGGATCTATGTACAACAACTTATACAGAAAGATTGATAATGATAAAATGTTAATTATTGTTGTTTATGTTGATGATATCATCTTTGGTAGCAATGAAGAATCTATGAGTCAGAAATTTTCTTGTGTTATATAGCAAGAATTTAAAATGTCCTTACTTGGTGAATTAACTTATTCTCTTGGTCTACAAGTAGAGCAAACAAAATATGGTATTTTTCTTTCAAAAACTAAATATCTCAAGTAGATTCTGAAGAAGTATAGAATGGAATATTCTAAACTAGTATGTACTCCAATGGTAACAGGATGTAGTCTCAGTTCTAACGGTGAATCACCTACAGTGAATCAACCAACATATAGATCTATGATTGGAAGTCTAATTTATATAACAGGTACCAAATGAGATATCACCCATGCAGTAGGAATTGTTTGAAGGTTCCAAGAAAATCTAAATGAATCACATCTTTAGGCTGTAAAAAGAATATTCAAATATCTCCAAGGAACTCAAGGCTTTGGTCTATGGTATCTTAAAGATACAGATCTCACTCTTCAATCATATATAGACACATATTGGGTAGGAAATGTTGATGATTGAAAAAGCACTAGTGGAGGTGAATTATATATGAGATCATGGTTAGTGTCTTGGTTTAGCAATAAATAAAGTTTGATTTCTCTATCTACAGCTGAAGCATAATATGTGGTTGTTGCATCTTCCTGCACAAAACTACTTTGGATGACGCAAACATTGCAAGATATTCAAATCACATGTTCTCTACCCATATCCATTCTATGTGATAATACAAGTACCATTAGTATTTCAGACAATCCTATCATGCACTCCAAGACCAAGAACATACCCATTAAGTACCATTTTCTATGAGAACAAGTGCTTGAACAAAATCTTAAATTGAAGTATGTTCCCTCCAAAGAACAGGTTGCTAATATATTTACCAAACCTCTTTGCAAAGAAACATTTGAATATCTCAAACAAAAGCTGGGAGTAGTTTCTACATCATTCTACTACTAAATCCATATTTCTGAGGAATGCTTCCTATACGTAAGTTTATGTGGATGAAGGAGCGTATATGTTTTTCGATAGAAAAACAGTGGGTCAGACTCAAAATTAGTTTCTAACATGGATGTTCAGTTTCATATTGATGGTTACAATGTGCTGATATGCTTTGCTCATTTGTTGTTTATTTGACTAATGAATATGCCTTGATGAATGATTTGTTGACAATGCACATGTAGCACACCTTTAGGGGGAGCATTAGCCTTCAAAAACAACATGCATTTTTGGCATCATGGTTGCTAAATTCGGCTATGGTTTTAGATATTCATATCATTTGTTGTAAAGGTCATGAAAATACCTATATGCCTCATTCTGTCATAGTCTATTAATGAGTCCTTTTGGACATATGATGTAATTTTCACCCCCACTATGCATGGGAAGGATGACGTAATAATTGCAAATTTTCAATCATGTATGAACGTTTGGTATATCCCCACTTGGTTGGGTTATTGATGTATGTATAATTCATTGGTGATATGAAGGTCATACTCAAATAGTCGAGTTATAGAGTCATGTTATTCTTTTGAAAAATATCTCTGCAAACTATGCATGTACTCAGGGGAGGAGCATGGACAACATAGTGTATCTCAAAGGGGGAGAATATCTTGGTCCACTCTTTGCCCTTGATGTAAAAGGGGGAGAGTATCTTGGTGGTGTTTTTATCTTGGTGTTGTTTGATATATCTAATAGGTTCTACAACTTGACGTAAGAAACATCAATATGGTTGCCATCAAGTCCAAATGGTGAGATTGTTGGTATTATGATATAGGTGTTGTCCTTGATGGAAACTCATTTAGAGGTCAGTTCAGATTTGATAAAGGGAAACTCACATTGTAACAGGTCAATTCGGAGGTAACAGGGCAATTGTACAAAAGATAAGGAAGTTGGAACAAAGGACTAAAAATCATAATCAAGAGGTTGAAGAAAGGGGATGTTTTAAGTTAGTTTAAGCTGTATACATAGGTTCACCATGTCAAAGTAGCATATATAAGTGATTTCACTGTATGAAAGGAGTGTATACATATGCACGCACTTTAACAGAAGGAAAGACATGCATGGGATAGAAAATCAAGGAAAAATAAACAAAAAGAATACCAAGGGTCAATACCATGGTATTATCCCACAATATTGAGTGGAGTAACAATTATTTGATCCCATCAAATAATACCACAGGTTCTAAGTGTTGTTTTGGTCCGAGGTATTAAGAAAGGATAAAAAAATATAAGGAGGAGAAGGTCAAAGGGCTAAGTGTGCAAGTGAAAGGTTTTTTCATGAATACTTCTATCTGAAGTATATCTTATGTTGTAAAGGCTATGGTTATGAAATGATCTAAAATGTCTTGTGCACCTTTTGATACAATGTTGGATTAGGATCATGAGCCCTGAAATGAATTATCATTGTATGATCTGATAATTGTTGGGCTAGATCTCAATACTGACACATGTTTTAGCCTATAAATGTTATGATCTAGGTATGATTTAAGTCTAGAATAATTGTGAAGTTTTAAGTTAGTATTTGCATATCTATAGGTTGGTTCACCTTGGTGAAGGTGCGTATACACGCTGGTTCGACACTTCCAAGTAGCGTATGCAAAATAAAAGCTTTTTATTTAGAAATGACACATCTATTTAATTAGTGTTGTTGTTTTACTATTTTCTGTCAATTATGTCTTCTTAGATCTGAAAGTAGAACTAAATGCATAACAAGATTGAGTCCGATTCATTGCTTGATTAAGTGAGAAGGGTGATCCTTGTTGTTGTCTATTTAGATCTTTGTAATTTGATAGTGGATCTTCAGAATGTTAATGGTTGGTACAATTTTAACTAAAAGTCTTTTATGATTTAGTAATTTCAGTGGTATATGGAGTTTTGGTTAAAGGAAGTACTGTATACATGCAAGTTTGCTTCATTGAACTAGCTTATACATTCTAACATATGATTCTGGAGGTTACATTTGTTTCTTGATGATGATGTAGGTTTCTAGGTTTAGCATAATGTTTTGGTGACATTGATCTCACTATTCAGATTGACTAATTCTTGGTTGATGAAGTTATTATTGAGTTTGAGCTTCAATGTTTCTGATGGGTCCAGTGTGAAAATTTGATGAAACATGGCCTTCATATTTTGTTGTTGTGTACCAAGAGTATCTAGGCTAAAATTTTATGAAACGTGGTCCCTGGAGGAATAAATAAGGTTGTAGCCTTGTGTAGGCCGACGCCTACATAATGGTAAGCATATCGGCTAGTACAAGAGCTAGGAGTTGTAGCTCCCTTCTAGCAAAAGGTGGAGAACGGGAGAAGGTTTTAGCCATCTATAGGTGGGTGCCTAGGTACTAGTATGAGTCTGCACTAGTACAAGATTGTAAATAAATTTTCTTTATATTAAAAGAAGACAGAGATGGCAACATGAGGTGGTTTTTCTCCCGCATTGGGTTTCCACATTAAATATTGGCGTTCATTTGTGTTTCTTATGTGTGATGTTTTAATATTTTATTATTGCACATAGTCACTGTTTTAATAAAGTATTGATGCATTGATTAAAGATCAACACATGATGAATTAACTAAATCGTAATTTCATTGGATATACACTAATTTCCTTAATAAAAGTTACATGCAGAAATGAGTTCACTTCACTGAAGTAGGCGTATATGAACATGATTATGAAATGAAAACTTATTCAACTGTAAATACTGATTCACCCCTAGTATTATTCCCAACAAATGTATGTGTGATTGAATTGCTTGGTGGGGAGGATGAATGGAGCTCTTTATAGTGATCATGAAATTTTAATTGATTCCTTTCTATGAAAACCGACTTAACCATCTAAAAGGATTGATTTTATCTTAATGAGTGAGTTTCTAGGCAAGCTAGCTTAGCACATGTGGAGCCACTTGTAATTATAAAAATAAAATAAAAATGTCTTTCAAAAGATACATTTTTGACAAAATCAAAACCATGAATATCATGCTAGAAACAATAATAATTTGATTTTCTCAAGTATAATAATAATAAATAATTACAAGAAGACTGACCATAGCTACAATTTCAATAATCCCTCTTAACTAGGGAGGTATTCATAATCATAGTCAAGATGTCAAACAAGTTGTAAGGCTCTTTAAGGAAGGTTGAAGATTAGATCCACATCATTAATAGTTGGTCATCACCAACATCATTAATCATACAGTACCAAATAGCCATGTACTAACATATCCGTGCATGGTGCCCCTAAGAGACATTAATCAATCAGTCAGCTCATAATCATGGTACCAACCATTTCCATACATAGTCTACTAAAGAGACATTAATCACATCCATGCATGATTTCCATCATTAATATCTCTCAAAAACAAGATCTGAGCTAGATGTTTCGAGGCTCCTATTCAACATGGTAGCCTCTAAACCCATTTTCCTATAATGTTCATTGTACTTATAGACACAAGAACAACAACCCTATAATATTCACAATACAAGACACAAGAAAATGTAGATCTTCCTATACCGGTCAACGTGCTTGAAACAAGGATTATATCCCTCTACTGGTCAAAGTAAAACACACAAGAAGATGCTCACTGGACCATTCTCCCTATAGTGGTCAAAGTATAATACACAAAGAGAATGATTGTCTAAGATGTTGTCTAGTTTGCCAAATCATTCTTCCTATATTGGTCACAATGACACAGGGATAATGTCCCTATATTGGTTAAGTGACATTAGAAGAATAACATGCTCTTGGTAGATTACTACTACCTCTTAGCTAGAGAGGCATTCTCCACAAGTTCCATCTTATCTTTGAAACACACAAAAAATTCTTTGGGGAGAGGCTTCATTAGAATATACAATTTTTTTCTTATTTGTGGAGATGTATTAGAGCTTCATTACTCCCTTCTACAACATGTTAACAATATAGTGATAGTTTATGCCAATATGCTTTGACTTGCCATGGAAAACATGATTCTTTGACAACTTCAACAACTTTGATTATTACAAAATACCACTATGCCTTCTAGCATTTGATCAAACAATTCAACAAGCAATTTCTAAAGCTAAATTGCTTCTCGATCACAACACAAGTTGCCATGAATTCATCTTCTGCACATTTCAGTGTCACAGAATACTATTTTTTGTTTGTCCACCAAACAATTATGAAGCCTACATAGAAAAAAACATCGATTGTACTCTTTCCATCTTTAATACTTCTAGTATAATTAAAGTTAGAGAATCCCTACAGTATACTCTACAATATGTATTAGACAATAATCAAAAACCTATTCATTATGGATATTAGAATATACAAACTAGTAAACAATGAAATCATTGATGTCATTTAGGCTCATATAGTGTGCAAAAGTGTTATGAATCTAGTCAAATGGAATCAACATTAGATCATTCAATGAGCCAATTAGTAGGATTCATCAAGTTAGTAGTAGAGCTTGTACATCATGTAGATGTCAATGGACTCACATTCCACGATGTCAAATCTTAGTGAGGAGCTCACCATGTTTCATATTTTCAATATCTAGTAAGACCAAGATTCTTCAACCAACTCCATCTTATACTAGGTATAGACGTCCTCCTCTTCTTGTTAGAAGCATATAAGGTAGTTTCATCTTCAAAAAATTCAGATCAACATCAATCTTCAAAACTTTTAGCCTAGCTAGAAGTCATAATAAACTTCTTTTCTTCATAGATCAAAACATTGCTTCAATTAGTTTGATCTTATCTACTCCGTGGGAGTCTAATTCTCATCCATTACAATTTCTCTTGTCACCTTATTCTTCCATATGCATTAGCAGCCACATATGCATACCCCAACAATATGATTAACCCTAGAAGTACTTAGCATGTTATTCTCATGGATCTCAAGCCAAAATATTGATCCTCAACAATGCACATCATAGTAATGTGCACAATTTCCCCTTTGCATGCAAGATCATCATGAAACAACCCCTATATTATTTCAATACATAATCATAATTTTTTGTCACTGAAGCTATGCTTAGACTCTACACTTTTTCATTGGTAAACACAAAGAACCGTCATCCAAAATTGTGCAATATACATGCAAGTATACCAAAACTCCATCATGATATTCCCTTCAACCTCTCGGCTCCAGTATATCAAAATAGTAATGTACAGTCAGCAATATCTCACACAATAGGTCTCTTCCTTATACACTCAACAATAGCAAATAAACAATCTTGCAGAACAAAGAAATACAAAAGCCTTTATGAATGCATTAAACAAGGAGATGAAAACATGACAACTCTTCAACCTCTACACTTAAGAAACTATCCTTGCATTCTAGCAATATATAACCATACTCACTGAAATCTCAAAAGACAAGCGAAAAAAACACATTCGTTAACTTCATTGTTACATTGGATTCAAAAAAAAAAAGAAACAACACATCAAATTCATCAGCATTTGTCTAAGTAAATAAACCTTTGTTTCTGCATATTAATTTATGCACAGTGCATTCTTTAATCCCCGGACACGATATTTCCCATACCAAAGTGTTGATCTGTGCTAAAACAAATTCACAAGATCATTTAAAACATGAAGGTCAACTGCAATCCAATATATTAACAAGCCACCTCTGCCAAAGCATTCTCCAATGCAATGACAATTAGTCTCTTCAAAACATATCTCTGGAACGTTATCCTTTGCAACAAGTCCTTTTAAATTCAAGGTCAATGATATATGTAAAACGTCCCCATAACAGTCTCAATTATGCACACTATTTTGTGTGTACATACAGGGTCAGTATACCACCAAACATATCTCTACAATATAGTCTAATGGACATAGAATTCTGCCATAAATCTCTGTCATCAACCTATGGTTACTTACCTATGCCAATTGATGTGATATAGGTCATACATATTTGAAAATTCAGTTAGACCTATCCATAAATCTCTGCAAAAATCTCATCATAGTGCTCTGCCATAAATCTCTGATGATTCAACTCCCAAAATAGATTCATAACCACAGTATAAAGCAAGCTTATTTCTACAAGCCAAAAATACAGGTGCACATATTTTAAGCTTAACCAAATCAATATATTGTTGAGTATTTAGTTATCTATTTGATCTAAAACATTCAATTTTGATGTTTTCAATCACATTATTTACCATATGGTGCACAGATATTTAAAAGACCTCCAACAATTAAAAGGGAAACTCTGAAAAATCAAATATAATGCGCATAAACTCTACAAACAATGTAAAATATTCTAGATAACTGTGTGCAAACGGTGTTAGATTCCAGCCCCTAGAACAAGTATATTAATACCTTTTACTCGACTAAAAATATATTATCATAGATCCATGCAAATTTATTAATGAGGCTTTTAAGACAAGCGGACAAGAATCACACAATCAAATCTCTATATTACCATACACCAAAGAAGTCAATTCACATGATACCTCAATACAATCACATGTAGTATACAGAATTGAATACTTATGCCGAAAACACAACTAGGCCCTTGAGCACACTATGATGGAGGTATCAATCTCACGTTATCACAACCATCACAATGAAACTTTAATTTGAACCATGCGCTTAAAGAAATGATGGATCATTTCCCTAGTATTCATGCATTCTCTCCTAATCGATTAATCTAATGCACACTTACCAAAGATTGCATGGGTCACTTTCCAGATAAAACACAGACTCTGAGTCCATGTTGAATACTTGCTCCCATACGTTCAACTTATTGAACTTCTCAGCCACATAACTCCTTAGATCTAAAAATATACTAGGGCCAAAATAAAAGGAAGCATACAAATCTATTCGATGTTAGTACAAGACATCTTGAACATTGACAGAATGTTCCACCCCGGCTTCATCATTCGTATATGATTTCTCTTCCTATGCACATTGTTCTTTAATTTATGAGTGGACAAACTAAATCAAGAAATCATCAAACATCCACTAACGATTATGCACCCTGTAGTGCATTCACTGTGTGAGCAGAAATAAATAGTACAAATTATTCTCTATTCCACACAAATGATGCTTCAACTCCCTGCATTAGATAGATTCACCACATAAAAAATATAACAACGATTATAGCATAAAGAAATATCTAGAAGTGATTATGTGATGTACATATACGCAAGGAGCCTCCAGTAATTAGAAACCTCTGTACAATAGACTGATCCAAGAGTATAACAGAGTTTTCTTGATATCTAATATATCCAAAGCTATAATATGATAAATAATGCACTAAAAACAAAGAAATATGGATCAATATCCTTCACATTGCCTGATTCATAGTTAGATCTGCCCCCTCGTGCACTAGTTAGATATATACGGAGACAAAACCAAATCTTCAGGTCGACTATGGAGAATGATCCTTCTCATCTCCTTACACCTATTCCAGAATAAGATAAAACAAGCAATTACGTGTAATATTAGTGCTAAAGCTAATGGATCTTTACGAAATGCAAATTTGAATTCTAGGATTTGTAGATAAACCGGTTCTAGAACAAATACAGAGATATGTTCAATGTAAGATCATTTCACCAAGACACACTCCACTACCCAATCTCACTGCTATGATACCATGTTGAAAAACCATTTATGATCTACAGATAATTACTTATGATATTACTTACCATTAGTTTAGCTTAGTCAATTTTCTCAAGGAATTATATATGAGAAATTCAACCAATAGTAATGATAATAAAGTAGAGATCACAGTGCAAAAGAAGAGACCAATGTCTAGGTTAGAAAATAAGGCAAAACTCGACAATATGGAAAACCCAATCAAACCTTTCTTTAGAGAAATCCTTCAACCAGACATCAAGACATAGATGATATTCACCAATGAGGATGGCTTCCACAATTGTTAAGCTCCTCTTCACATATTCTTCCAACATGGTCACAAACGAGAGTTTCATCCTCTTTGCATACCACAAAAACATGGCTCATATCTCTTCACACTTGATGCTCGGACTTCAGATCTTTAAAGGCACAAAAAAAATTGATCAAATTACAATTCTAGAATAGCTTCAAATTTCGTACTAGAGTCATATCTGAGTTAGACCTTGACAAGTCACATTTCTGTGATAGCTTTAGATCTCATACTAGAGGTAAATGTGAGTAAGATCTCTACAAGTAGATCATATTTTAGATCACAAGAATAAGGAGCAAAGCAAAGACCATCAGCTCGAATAAGGAACAAAGCAAATACCATGAGACTTGATCCACAATAGAAACAAATCGATACGTATATCAATGAATGATAGAAGAGATCCCTTTTCACTTGATCTAAGCCTTCAACTCTTCTTTAATACCTTCACTTAGGAGAAAAAATCAGCAATGTATGTGTGATCGAATTGCTTGGAAAGGAGGACACATAGATCTCTTTATATAGCCATCATGACATCCCAATGGGAAACTTTCTATGAAAACTAACTTGACCAACTAGAAGGGTTCATATGATCAGAATGAGTGAGTTTCTAGGGAAGTTGACTTGATCATCTAGAAGGACCAACTTAGCACATGTTGAGCCACTTGTAATTACAAATAAAATATTTTTTTCTTCTTTCCAAAAATACATTTTTGACCAAATGAAAATCATGAAGATCATGCTAGAAACAATAATAATTTGATCTTCTCAAGAACAATGATAATAAATAATTTTATGGAGACCAACCATAGCTACAATTTCAACTTAATATACTTTATAGGTTAAGTAAGTATTGTAAGCATGGCATCTATCATATATCTTGGGAAAGCCTTTGGGTTAAGAGTATTTAGTCGCTAATGGGGAATTCCATATAAATAGATTTTGTGACTCCAATAAGGAGACCCAAAATATATTATTGTAGTATTCATTTTCCTATTTAATTGCTTTTGTTTATTTTTCTCACTACTTAGTAGCCATTAGGGGTCTTAGGAGAATTATTTCTAAAAATTTATGCAAGGAAAAACATAAAAAAAAAGGTATAAAACCGTTCAGATCTCATTTTCAATCTTTATAAACTATTGTTGACCTCTTCAATAACATGTTTTCCTCATGACAGAGTGTTGCAACTCTTTGTTTCCTCATAGACAGAACATTGAAGTACTGAAAATATGGTTTCACAAGGCCTTTCTTTGAATTTTCTCATGTTTACTTGCACTAACTTGAGGCCAAAGTTAGGCTAACTTGATTTTGTTTTCTTAGTCCTCTTCTTAGTCAAAACACATCTAGGTCCACTTCAAATATGTGGGTATCTAGTCTTGCATAAGGGTTTTGAATCCTCTTGGGTTTGATTCTTAGTAGTGACATTGTAAAGGTATTTCTAGGTCATCATTGTCATGTAGACATGTTTCTTTCATCTCTACATCTAAGTGTGTCTTAGTATTTTAATCCTTTATTTGATGTATTATTTCTTGTAGGTAGGGTCTTAAATTTTGAGTATGTTTCTTTTGTTTCCTTCGGATTTTTTATTTTTATTTTCTTGAGTTTTTTAGTTGTGATTTGGTAGTGCATGTGAGAGGGATAAAGGAGAGAGTTGTGAATACTTTATTTATTATTAATTGGAAAATATATCTCTCTTATAGTTAGTGTTATTGAAATAAAATATTGAGTTTGCATATTTTTCACCTCTTTCCATGAAGCAAGTTAAAGAACCATTGATTTTCAAGCCATATGCCCCTAACTTAAAGAACAACCACTAAAGTTACATTTCATAAAATTGATCATACAATTTTCATTTCTTTGGTAGCACAATAGGATTAGCTTAGGATTTTATGGCATAGAAATAGATTGGTAAGGACAACATCCAAGGCGATAAAAAAAACATTAGAATCTTGAGTGAGGAAGTGTATATCTAGTTACAATTAGGTGTTTCCTCGGAAGTCATTCTAACAAAAGGGATGAGAAAAAGGTCACACTCAAACTAGTGGAGTGATCTACCATACTTTATTTGGTCTTGGTGTGTGCCCACAACAATTCCCCCAAGTTAGTTAGTTGCAGGTGATAAACATAGTAGCCATAAACTTAGGGACCTTACACAGGTAATGAATTGGGACATACTTGTTGTGCCTAGGACAAATTTTGGTTAGTAATCACTCAGATCCCTTAGATGTTGACCATGCATAATTAAGTGTATTTGAACTAGGTTTAGAGAAGTTAAGCAAGAGACTAGGTTAATTGTCCCAGCAATATCTTCATAACTACCCTGGACCCTAATTAACCAAGTTTCATTGATGGGAAGATCCCTTTCGATCTATTGGTTTTCTTTGTTGCTACTTATATTTGTTAGTCATGTCTTTCTTGGTTGAGACTAGTATAATGCCTCCTCCCACATTTACCCACTTTTACAAGATCTTGAGAGTAAACATGAGCTTAGTGTCACTATGATATGAGCTTCCCTCCAGGTTCCAGCTATGGAAGTGGGGTCGACTAATTGACAACTTACAATCATCCCTTAGGAACTACAGACCACTCATGAGCTTGAAAACCACCCGAGATGATCAATCCTTGAGATGGAACTCTTTTTGACAAGAGAAATTCCCTAACTTCAACCGTAACACTACATGCATGTAGTTGGAAGGCTGCCCCTTTTTGAGTCTAGCCTCTAGACCACTACCTAGAAATACCCATAACTTTCCAAAATCATGTCAAGAAGGATAACATTGTTAAACAAGCAAAACTTGAGCCATATCTTGACCAATACATGCTTAATTTAAGATAGACATTTCATTAAACAAATGAAAAATATAAAAGCTATAGGTCATGAATGCATATATGATCATAAACTTCTAAAATTAATCTGAGAATCACCAAGAACACCAAATTCCCTCTCAAGCTAATTGCAATAAAACTTGTTATCCCATGCATTCATGAACCATCGAGTAACTTATCAATTCATGAACAAGAGCCATAACTAGAGCACATCATAAAACCATGGATATAACCAACATATAACTTGAATAGAAACTATGAAAAATAAACCATAATATCAGCATAATATTAAATACAATTTCTCGTAAATCACGAGAGGAAAATAATGCATATTAACAAAATGAAAATATCAACGAAGTCAAGGGATTCCATGTACCACCTGACCATAGATTGGGATGAACCAAATTTCTCTTTCATCCAATCACCACTGCACCATATTGCAAGCATGAATGTGTGATCATAAGGGTTAAAACAACATAGAACCAACCAGGGGTTCCAGAGGCCAAACCACATCAACCCTCAAGCACAATGACCTCATCTATATGGTCCATAAATCGCTAACATTAGCCAGATTTCTCTCTATCCAAGTTATCCAAGGCTCTAGGAACTAATAACTCAACCCACATCCTCGAGGGAACCCAATATGTTCAAGGGATCTAGAGCATTTCTCCAAACCCACAACCTCCAAGGGACCAGTAAATCAACCGAAAACATCCAAAGAACTCAAGTTTTGTTAGGGTGTTAGTGCTCTGTATTTCTTAAGACTATGCAAGAAATGCAAAGGTAACCACAAAACCAATTTCAAGTCTAGAAGCTAGCCCTCTTAAACTTAGAGAGGGACCTCTCTATTAGATTTAGCTTTGTTTTCTTTTATAATTTTAGGCTACATGTGAAAGTTCAATATTTTCTTTTTGAATTGATTGTTTGGTTGTTTGGTTCATAATGTAAGAAGGGATCATTGGGCAATAGAGTCAAATTGCTTTAGGTGGATCCTTTAAGCAGTGACAGATGATTTTAATAGGGAAAGGTAGGAAGATTCATTGGATCTTATATGCTTGATGAGATGAGAAATAAGAAATGAATAAGTATCCATTAAACATAGAGAAATTAATCATTCTATTGCTTAACTTCGGTTGAAAACATCAAAATTGTTTAAAAGACAAATTGAGTTTATTTTAAAAAATCTAGATTCTTTATTTTCTTTGAACAAAATACATTAGAAACACATGTAAAATTATAGAGCAAGGGAAACATCATAACAAGAGAGAATATCACTTAACCAACAAAATCTGACACGAGAATCTTGAAAAGCTTATGTATTACTAAAAATTTGTCCACTAGAACTTCTGGAGCATCTTTACATCAAAAGTCCTTTTCTTCCATACAAAAATCAACCCTTACTACTTCAAAATATGAAGTATTTATAGAAAAGTTACAAAACATATTGATCTCATAATATCGAGGAAAAATCCTAAATTATCTAAACTTTTTACAGAAAAAGTACAAAAATTTAGGAAACTGAATTTCTTCATCTAACTGGGACTATTTTTTGGCTTGTTGTTGGTGACTGGACCTAAAGAATAGTAGGTGGTCATTGATTTCCTTCTAGAGATTCGATGGTTGTTTACTCTAGTAACTCACACAATTTTTCCCACCTCTGTTCATCTGGCAGTTTAAACCTGATTAACTTTCAGTAAACCTCATCTACCGCTGTGAATTTCTTGAAGGTAGGCTCACTAAGAAATAAATGAATGATTTCATGTTTTATCAATAAATCGTAGCTTATGCCTTCCATGAACGCCTTTCTTGTGAGTGTACCCTTGATGTTAGCAAATTTTGACCTGTCTCTAGTAATGGTGTACAACGTATGATGGTAATCTTCACGCTTGACCAATTTATCTCCGATCCCTTGTAATCTTGGGAGACCTTTCTGGTGCAGTTGGTTGAATTTCCTGTGAAATTTGTGAGTGATGTTTTCTAGTTTGTTGCATTTAGTCTCCTATTGTAGCATCAAATTCTTCTTAGTGACAACTTTTCTCACTTCCAAAATGGTATACGTTTTGTCTTCTATATATAGTTATTCTAACTCTTTTCTGGATTTTGAATTTAACAGCTTTATTAGAGGTACAACATCACTTGGTTTGGTTCCAAGGTTTTTATTCACATCTATTATAAGTTCTTTTGATTTCTGGACCAACTCATCTTGTTCAAAGATGATTTCAATAGATGGCTATATCCTTGTGATAGCTTCATTCATCTCTATCCAGATGTTTTCTTTGGCTTCTACAGTGGCATACACTATGACAAATTGGTTTTCCAAATACTCTATCCTCTGTGTGAGCTTGTGTTTTTTCTACAATTCTTCTAGATATACATTATCTACTTTGAGTTTTTTCTCCTACAAATTATTTAACTTTTCCTATTAATTTTTGAATTTCTTAGTCTTTAATAGTCATATTTTTCATGGCCTTAGCTAAGTCTACTGGTGTACTATCAAACTGTCCTTCTGTTGTGACAATTCTTGTTGAAGTTATGGCTAATGTTGATGCCTTGCCTATCGATGTACCTGATACTGGGATTACAGCCAAAGGAATGGCCTGCACTACACTAGCTTGCTACTCTTTTTCTTTTAGGAATGCTCCAACTCCTTTTCCATCTTTGAAATCTAATTGTTATGCTTAATGATGATCTTGAAAAAATTATCCTTTTGCTTCTTCCTCTCTGCATATTCCTTGGCTTGTGGATCTTAGGTGGAGGGGAGCATAAGCTACTTCTTCAATGTTGCTATATCTGCATTCTTGCTCCTAATGATTTCTTCAATTTCCTTTACATCATTGGGATCATATCCCATTTTAATGATCAAATCCTGCAAAGACATAATATTTGTGTCTTTGGCTTTAGAAGAAACTCTTTCTAACTTTAATTTTAATTAAATATTAGTTAGTGAAACCTTAAGCTTAGTTGCTACCATAACTGTGTTTGTAATGGTCTTGTAAAGCATTTTCCCATAATGCTTATGGAAGTCCATCTGGTCAATGGGATGGATTGTATTTGTGTCAAAAGAGAATATAGATTGCTTGTAACCTTCTGGTGACCTTGGTTTAGAAACTTTAGGCTCCAAGAAAGAAACATGCATTTTATTTTTCTCTGCATCAAAAGCTTACAAAAGCCTATGCTGGGTGGTGGTTGCATATTCCCAAAACTATGAAAAAATAGTTGCTTTGAGTGCTTGGTTCTTTGCTTTGATTTCCATGTAAATGGAAAAAAATATTTGATCCTTATTGCTCTAGTCTACCTCTCTTGATGGTGATGAAATAGGTGTGTCTGTGGCCATGAGGGTCACCGGAGATGTAGGAATAATTTCCTCTCTCCTTGACCCTAAAGGGATACGGGTACCTATTAGAATGATAAGTTGCTACTACTTTGTATTATGCTACTAAGTTTCCCCTGTATCTATAGCCTTCTATTTCTTGTTGTATACTATAAAATGTTTAGCTGAGATCTCTGTTACTGACGGGGAGATACTTTCCCTTGGTATTTTCTTTGTCTTTTCTCTAGGTACTGGAGTCTGTGAAGTAGATAGTACTTTCTCTTCAGCCTCCTATGGAGTATTCTCTTGCCACTCCTCTTGGCTCATAAACTATTTTATTTCTGGTCTAGGAGTATGGGTGTAGGGAGCATACTTATGTTCCATTCTTAATTTGGATATTATTCCAAAAGGATCATAAGACCAAGTAAATCTACATTTTAAATTCATATGATTTATGATAGCCTCTACCTCTTGTCCTACTGACCTTGCATTTCATATAAATGGCCCAACATGTTTTTTTATTTTTAACTGTGCCTTCTTCTTGGCTTCCAGGAAGTGCAGCTGATCCATGTTGATCATTTTCTCGATAAACTCTAATGCAAATATTTGAGTAGGAACAGATTTAGGCACTTTATAGGGAGGCAATTCATAGCCATATATTATGATCTCTGTGTAAGATTGGTGTAAATACCAGTCCCCTCTCTTGGTCTCATCACTCAAATGAAAAATTATCTTTATCTCTAGAGATATTATGGGCTCTGCATTATCATTTAGCAAATTGGCTGCCATATGTACAAATATATCTGTAAAAACACTAAATGTAAATTCAATGTTGTTCTTCCTAACCAAACAGGTCAAATGACTGACTCACTAAAGGTTCCCTTGAATGTCTGTCTTCTATAGCTGGAAAGAGAACGTGTTTCATTGAGAATAAATAAAAAAAATACACCAAAATGGATTCATATCTAAAAAATCCTTCGATTGGTAATTTCATGAATTTCTCATGAATCGTCTTTGCCAAAAATTCACTGTAACAGAAAATAGTTCATGGCTTTTCATCATTGGAAAATATAGAGATAAATTCAAATATTCTTTCATCTACTCACTGGTTAGAGTAGTATCCAAAGATGCAAAAAACTATGGAGATTATCTGTTTGACCTTCTCATGAAAACTAGAAGCTCGGTAGGTAGGGTTTGTTTTTGGAAATTGAGAATCATTAGGAAGAAAAGTCTCAAACACTTTGGCTCTCTATGGGAAATCCAATTTGTTGTATTGTAAGGAAATCTAGGTGAAAAGTTTTCCCTCGGTAAGTGTTTATTATTTGAAGAATCTCTGAAATTGAGTGGCCATTAATGGAAAAGAGGACTTCACAATTCTAGGCCACTACTATTCTTTGGCTCGACATATAGTGGAATTGGCACCAGGTTACAAATTCAGGGAAATAGTAAGTCTGTGGGAAAATGTATTAGGATAGGAAGGAATCCTGCAATCCTAATTCATCACTGAGGTCCAGATGGTTTTGTTTGAGCTAATTGTGAAGTTTGTATAAGTTGAATTCACAAATGGTCTATGTAACCTGATAGAGCTAATCGACTAATGATTGATGGTCCAAATCTACGGCTGAGGGCGGCATGTCATTCTCTTGGGGACTTTATTTTTTCTTGGATGACATAATTGAGAAAACAGAGGCATCGGTGTTCCTGTAAATACCTAATCAGAGAGCTAGATGGTTGAGCGATGAATTGGATAGGCCTGTGAATTTGTTGAAACCGCTGAGAATGGAAGGCTTAGAGAGAAATTGCAGCAATGGCTGAGATAGTTTTTGACATAAAAAGGGAAAATAAGGGTTCATCATCTGGGAAACCAGACCTTTATATAAAAAATAGTTACCATTCAAAAAGTCATTTATTTTAGTGCAGGGAAATGGAGTTAATGCACAACGAACTTCAATAATGGATAAGGTGAAGAAATAATATATTATAATGGGGGGTGAATAGAGACACATGGCATTCAGGGATTAGGGGAGATATGATGGGGTGTGAGCGCAGGAGGAAGGCATGGAAATGATGGGGCAAGTGGGAGCATGATGGAGAGGGAGGAGGTACATGTCAGTAGGGGAGTGGGTAAGATTGGGGTGTGGTGTAGTGGAATGACTTGGATAAGACCAACGAGTGGTCAACAGAGGGGAAAGTGGGTTTGAGGGGAACTAGAGGGGAAAGCAGGTTTGAGGGGAACCCGAAGACGGGTAGAAACGGGAAGTGGTTTCTGAATGGGGGTAGTAGAGTGCAAAGGCAAGCACCACACAACAAAAGGAGGGATAATAGAGACTGCTTTCTCAGACCCCCCTTGCCAGATAATATTCAGAAGTGCAAGTGGGGGTAGAAATGATCCCCTGTCGTTGATGCGAGCAGGTTATATCATGACCATTATAACTTTTTTTCCTTTTATAACATCCCACCAAATTAATTTTGTCATTGTCTCACTTTATAAACAAATCAAAATCAAACCTTTATGAAACAAAACTTTATTACAATAAGTAATCTTGCTTAAATAACGCGATTATGTATTAAATAAAACTAATCTATCTTTAAACTGGATTAATTAACTCTAAATGAGATTAATTAGTCCCAAAGGCACATTTTGGTTTGCCAGCCTTTTTACTACTTTCTCTGAGGTTTTTCAATTTCTTTTATGTTTTTTCTAAGTAACCAAGATTAAATACTTTGGTTAATCCCTTTTTATTCTACCTATTCAATTTCAACCAAGATTAAACTAAATGGTTGATTTATTCACTAACCTAGACTAACTTTACTTAATTTAGTTTAATCATGTTTAAATAGTATGACTAAATTAGATACTTTATTTCTAATTTTGAAGTGGCATTTGAATAAGTTGCACATTTCTTGAAAATTCCAAAAGTTTATTTACGTATTATATTTTTGGAGTGGCATTTAGGCTTGTTCATTTTGATATACATATATATATATTGTGGGGTTCTCTTCATTCTTTTTCTTTTTATTCTATTTTTCTTTATTTGTTTTTCTTTCACTTTTTTTTTGTTACATATACAATTTTTATACCCTCTTTTTGTTTTTTCTTTTGTTTTTTTTTCTATGTACATTTGTTACTTTTGTAAATCATTTAAAGAATACAATATTATTTACAATCTGATCAATGGAGAGATAATAGTTAATCATCATTTGATCCTATGAATCATAGGACCCTAACAGTGGCTCCAACTGGGGATGATATCCTCACTGTGAGGTGTCAAGAATGTTGTAGATCAGTAGCCTTGGTCCATTGTCTTCAGTGTTCATTTTGCATCTGAATTGATCTGTTTTTGTTGTAGCTATGACAACAACTTATCAAAAGCTTATGGCCTTCTCCTTGAACTTTAACTTCTCATGTAAGCCACCAAAACTGATAGTAGAGAAATAGAATGGAATTCACAATGATTTTAGTAAAAAGTGATTTATCCTTAAGGAAAGTAATGTTTGAGCATTTTACTATTTACAGGTCCACGAGGCAATTGTGCTCCAGAGAGGTCTTTCAGAAAAATGCATTATTCCTTGTATAAGCATAAATTTTATATGATCCCTTCCACAAATTATCGAACTTACCATGCTTACCTTTGTCCTTGTTCCTTGAATCCCACTTTAGTATAATGTGTTCTAATTGAAAATAATCAACTTTAGACATTTTGTCATAAATATTTTTTATGTTCTCTTGAATGACTTGGGTTCTATTGTAAACGTATTCTCTTGATTGCTACAATTGTATAGTTTGGTTTGTCTTCCTTTGTAGATCATTAAGCTCAGCTTGTGACTCTTGTAGTAATTTGAGAACAAGGATTCCTAAGCATGTGGGGAAATCATCATCTACACCATAAAATAATTGGAAATGAGACATACCAATAGACTTTTTGGTACTAATTACGGCAGCCCACAAAGCATTGATTAATTTATTATGCCAAACTTGTTATTATCCTACAACAACTTCTTGATGATATTGACCAAACTTTTATTTTAAGACTCTACTAACCCATTCCCCATTGGGTAATAGGCATTAAAGTGACCCAATATTATGTTGTATTTGTTTCAAAATTCCACCATCTTCTTTGATTTGAAGGCAACTGCATTATCAGTAATAATCTTATTTGGGCATTCAAATTTAGAATGAATGTTACCTTCTAGGAATTTAATGATCACTCCATCTCTATCTTGTCTTGTACGTATAGATTCAATCCATTTTGTAAAATAGTCAGTGGTAAGAATCCACCGATGCTAGGCTGAGGAAGTGGGATGAATTTCTCCAATGAAATCCAAACTCCATTGTCAGAAAGGAGTTTCAACTTATATGGATTGCAAGGGTAGGGTTAATAATTTTCTTTTCCCTTCAAATATTTGGCATGGATGATATGTGGTGACTTTCCTATGGACATCTACAAATAAGGTGGGCCAGTAGTAACCATCCCTTAAGATCTTGCTTGTTGTAATATTCTAGTACAAGTTCCCTCCACAATCTCTTTCATGGAATTCTTGCATAACTTTGTATGCTTCATCTTTTAGTAAATAGTCTAGCAATATTCCTTCTGCATCTTTCCAATACACATTACTATCCAAAATTCAAAATATCATAGCTTTCAATTTAAGAAATCTACATTTAGTTTTAGTCAAACATGGAGGATCTTGTAAATTTTGTAGTATAAATACCATTTCTTCATACCATGGATAGGTAGTAAAGGCTTCTGATACCTATGGAGTCGCATGCTCTTCATGTTCATCTAGTTCAGCTATGAAATTTATATAAAGAGCATGGAAATTAGATTATGCCATTAGTTTTTCCAGTCCCTCACCTTTGATCAACTTAGTGGGTTTGATTTCAAGATCATATTCTAGCATAACAACAATCTATTTTCCCCTCTTTCCATCAGGATTAGTTTGTGCAAAATATGTTTTACAATAGCATTAGGGACAAATGCAATTATATGGGAGTGTAAGATGTAAAATCTAATGTCCTTTAGTGTTTTT
This sequence comes from Pinus taeda, assembly GCA_000404065.3. NCBI lineage: Eukaryota > Viridiplantae > Streptophyta > Pinopsida > Pinales > Pinaceae > Pinus > Pinus taeda. Next base: position 69,791 of record APFE030277955.1, read on the forward strand.
ACCAAGGAAAAAGACATGTTTCTTCACTATATTATATTTCCGTGAAGCATCCCTTAAATATCTACAAAAAAAAGCTGTTGGTTTCTCCTGTCCTTCGTTTTTCTTCTGCAATAAAACAATTGCAATATTATAATGATATGCAAAAGAAAAGATCATAAAATATTTGGTGAATTCAAGACTGATCAATATAGGAGTAGCTTTTAAAGATATTTTTACTTGGTTAAAAGATTTTTTCGCTTCACAGTTCCATTTTATCTTAGTATCCTTTTTTTACATGTTTGTGATGGATCTTAACATTTATGTTAAGTTAGGAATAAATCTCTTGAGAAAATTTATTATTCCAATGAAGGACTGAACTTCTTTCTTATTTTTGGGTGGGTAAATTTTGAGAATAGCTTCCACTCTACTAGGATCAATTATAATTCCTTCCTTGGAAATGATGTGGCCCGAAAGTTTTCCCTCCTCTCAACCAAATAGTGTTTTCTTGGGGTTCAATGAGATGCCATATTTCCTACATTTTTCAAAGACTTTCCTTAAATGCAACAAGTGTTCTTCCTCAGTCTTCGAAAATATAGTGATATCATCCAGATAAATGACAATGAACCTTCCAATTTCACTAGCAAAGGAAATATCCATTTCCCTTTGGAAGGTGGCTCCAACATTCATCAGATTAAAAGGAATCTTTACATACATAAAGGTACCCCATGATGTAGTAAATGTTTTCTTTTGTTGGTCATGAGGGTGAACCAGGACTTGGCTATAACCCAAAAATCCATCTAGTAGAGAGATCCTACTTGATCCAACTACCCTTTGTAATATATGATGCATTTTTGGGAGGGGGTAGTTGTCTTTAAGTGAGGCTTTATTCAAGTTGCTGGAGTCTACACATAGTCTAATTTATCCTATTTTCTTCCTTGTAGGTACTAGGTTGGGAACCCACTTAGAAAATATGAGAGGCACAATAATTTTGACATCGTATAGCTTCTTAACTTCCTTTTGTATTAGGGGAAATAAAGATGAATTCATCTTTCTTATCTTTTTTTTAAAATGTTTCCAATATTCTTTAAGGGGAATAGTATGTTGAATGATGTTGATGTCATAGGATTTTAAGTCATCATAACTCTATGAAAAAACATCACAAAATAATTTAAAAAGTTCTATGTACTTCTGTTTTTCATTGGGAGGAAAGGATTTTGGATAATTTAACAATTTTAGGGCTCTCTGTAGTCCCTATGTTGTATTCCTCTACCTCAGCCCTTGCTGGTTCACTTTTGGGCTTCTATGCTACATCATTGAAATCAAACAGATCTTCTAAAGGTGCTAGTCCGTTAGGAAACAAATTATCCTTTAATTGCAACACTTCTAAAGGTTCTGAACCATCATTAGCTTCTTTTAACACTATTTCACTCTTATTTATTTTTACATCATTATCTAAATCTATATGTCTAGATTTAAATTCATATTTTAGTTTCAAGAAATTTTTGATTTGTTCATCATTGCGAAAACCTTGCCAGTACCTAATGTTATCAAGCACAACTAGCCTATGTTTAACTTCCACAACATATTTTCTATTTGGATAGAAAGGAATTTTTCAAGTACTGGCCAAAACAACCAAGGCATCTACTAAAATGTTCTGGCCTCGAGGTATCACAAACAAACCATAGTCAAGAAATCATTGTAAAAAATCCAAGGCTACATTTCTGTAAGCCCTTAATCTAGGGTGGTTTGCAAAATATTCACCCTTAATTTGTTTTATAATTAGCTCGGAATCTCCATGCACATCAATTCATTTTTCTCCTAGTCACTTTAGAATCTGCATCCTTAAAATTAGTGCCTCATATTCAACAATGTTATTGGGGCAATGAAATTTAAGTTTGTAATCATGTCCTTATACCCTATTTGTTGATGAATTTACAACAAAACCACCTTGCCCTACTACATATTTACACACATCTCCATCAAAATCCATATTCCATAATGCTTCTCCCTCTATATTTTCTTCTTCAGTATTAAAGTTTATTATTTATGTATTACTCACTTTGGCCTCTAAGGGTGAAACTTCATTTTCTACATAGTCATTGTTGTATAAGATGTATGAGTCCATGTTTGGAAGTACTTAATAGAGGGGATACTTGTTAGGCTTATCTTGACTGATGACCATATACATCATGAGTGTTTCCCTATGAAGTCTTATAGGCTGACCAAATAGAGGAATGGTGGCATAGGTCATATCATTTCCAAAGTTCCCTGCAACTTCTCCCCCCATGATTTAGACAATGGCATTCCATATGTTAGATTTATGTCTACTACTATGATGTCCATTACTAGACTATTAGTAGGTGTCTAAACTAGAGTGACACATAAATATTTTATCATACCAAGAAACTTAACTTTACTTGAATAAAAAAAGTACAAATCTTTGTATGCTCTAGTGATGTCTAGCCCTAATTTCTCCATGATAGCTCTGGGCATCAAATTGTGAGAGGCTCCAGAGTTAGGCATTGCATTATGTAGGATTTTATCATGAATGTCTAGGCTTATGTAGAAAGGTGGAAGAGTCTCATCTCGAGGTTTACCCCCTACTTCAGGTCCAAACAATAGTTAAGGATGGCCATCACTCAAATTGACTATGTCTGACCCTTCTCCTATTTTTAAGGCCTTCATGACGTGAGTCTTCTATACACTTTTGGTCATCAATTATGTTAAAGAAATGGGGATATTTACCTTAGCCAGTTCAATTTTTATATTAAAAGATGCTTGAGATTTATCAACTTCCTTGACATTTGCATAAGATTTTTTAGAAATTTCTTCTTGAGAATCAAGTTTTCATTGACTTGATGAAGGGGAATAATTTTGAGTTTTATAAGAAGGATTTCTAGTGGATTTTTTACTCCTTAAGTTATATTTGTTATGCACCTCCATAATGGCATTTTGATACCCTTTTATATAGTCCTCTGATTCTAAATTGATCTCTTCTAGTTGTGAGAGAAAAAAATTGATCTTTCTCTTCTTTGGTCAATAATATGTCATCTATCTCACATTATTCAAATAGATTCATTTGATATTCTTCTAGTTCTTTAGACAATTCAAGTTCTTCATTAGTCTAATTTTTCTAAAATGGAGGCTTAATTAGTTGTTGAGCATCAGGGCCTCTTTGTTCCCTTTGCTTAATCTATGGTGGGTTTCTATTAAAGTTGGGATTTCGGATATGAGGTCCTCCCTAAGGTTCTCTAGGAGGTGTTATATCTACCATTGTCATCCTCTTCATCATTTTTTCCATATTTTTAACTAGATTATCTAGTTTTGAGTCTGATGAAGAGGTGGGAAGTTCCTCCTTAAAGAAGACCCTTCTTTCTATTCTTAGTTTAGCTCTTTTGGTTAATAAATTAGCCTCTATTTTAACAACATTTCTTTGCATCTTTTCAAGAGTGGTTGGGTCTCTTTATCTCAATTGATAGGCCATGTCTACATCAAATCCTTCTGGGAAATGAATAAGGGCTAATCTTGGTGGGGGTTTTATAACAATTGGAATGGAACATTAGATACGGTTCAATCTAACACAGTAATCTTTAATAGTCTCATTTGGAGCCCTTTTCAAATTTTTATATTCATTTAGAATTTGGAGGGGGTTCTTTTTAGTTTATCATGTATTAAGAAAGCTTTGGTGAAACTGAGGTAAATCAACTATGCTCCTAGCTAGTAATGCCCTATACCATTTTTTAACTTCTCTAATTAAACTTCAGAGAAAAAACCTAATTCTAACGTAATCGTCATCAACTTCTTCTAAGTCAGAGAAGTCATTTATCCTATCAATATGCTGGTGTGCTGTCACAAGACCTGTACCATCAAATTCTGGTAATATGTGAGCATAGTTCTATGGCATAGCATTTAAAGGTGCTTGTAATGCCAAAGGAGCATATTTACCTACCATGACTATTAATTGAGGCATACATCAAACTACAATAGGTGTGGGTAGGGAAGGTAAGAAAGGAGGTGTAATAATAGTTTGTTGTGTAGATGATGAGATGGTAGTCGTTGAAGATGAAATGGGTGTAGTGAAAATGGGGGTAATTACTGGAGATGTAGTGGAAGTGAAATAAAATCCTATGGGAATAAAGACAGCAGGGGTTTGGGAAAGTGTGGTATGAACAATGGGTCCTTCAAATGAAAAAAGAAAATTAGGTGGAATTATTAGTGAAGAGGAAGAGGAAGGAACAAAAGATGAATAAGGTTCAAGAGATAAGTAAAGGAGGGTTTCATGTATAGCCTAATCTAACATACTTAACAAGACTTAAATATTAGCAAACTACTTAAGTGGATCATCTTTAGATTCTGATTTAGTAGTTTTAAATTCAAAAAGGTAAGGCTTTAACAAGCTTTCATCAATCATTATTTTGGGTAAAAATATATTAGGTTTACTACTAAATAAACCATGTTCAAAAGCTAAGTTAAACTCTATAACTTGTAAAGTAACAAAGCTCTCAAGAAGGGAATTAACCCTAGGCAAAGGACTTTGACTTTCTTCACTCTCAACAACACTCTTCTTCCTAATAATTTCTTTTGGATTATCTAAAATTTTCGGTGGATTAAGATTTGGGTGTGCTCTAGTATGTACTCTTTTGGTAGCCAGATCTACTACAAATATATACAGTTATCAAACTTTATACAATTTTGTGAAGGATAGACAGTGTTAACTCGGATCTTAGAAATATATTTTTCTAGCAGTGAGAAAACCTTTAATCTAGGGAAGAGTAAATATGAATCAAGTTTGTCCATTCCCCAGTATCGTCGCAAGAATGTTATAACTCTGTATTTCTTAAGGCTATGAAAGAAATGCAAAGGTAACCACAAAACCACTTTCATGTCTAGAGGCTAGCCCTCCTAAACTTAGAGAGGGATATCTTTGTTAGATTTAGCTTTGTTTTCTTTTAGAATTTTAGTCTAGATGTGAAAGTTCAAGGTTTGGTTTTTGAATTTATTGTTTGGTTGTTTCGTTGATAATGTAAGAAGGGATCATTGGGAAATGGAGTCAATTTACTTTAGGTGGATCCTTCCAGCAATGAAAGATGAGTTTAACAAGGGAAGGTAGGCAGATTCATTGGATCATATATGCTTGATGAGATGGGAAAGAAGAAATGAATAAGTATCCATTAAACATAGAGAAATTAAGAATTCTATTGCTTAACTTCAGTTAAAAACATCAAAATTGTTCAAAAGATAGAAGTGAGTGTATTTAAAAAATTCAGATTCTTTATTTTCTTTGAACAATATAGATCAGAAACACATGTGAAATTACAGAGAAAGGAAAACACAATAATAAGAGATAATATCACTTCACGAATAAAATATGACACATGAATCCTGAAAAGCTTTTGTATTACTGAAAATTTGCCCACAAGAACTTGTCCAATAGTTTCACATCAATAGTCCTTTTATTCCATACAAAAATAAAACCTCACTAATTTGAAATATGAAGTATTTATAGAAAAATCACAAAACATCTTGACTTTAGAATATCAAGGCAAAATCCTAAATTATCTAAATTTTTTTACATAAATAGTACAAAAATTTAGGAAACTGAATTTATGCATCTCACTCACACTATTTTTTTGGCTTCTTGTTGGTGACTAGACCTAAAGAATAGTAGGTGGTTGTTGATGTCCTTCTAGAGATTCGATGGTTGTTTTCTCTAGTAACTCACACAATCTTTCCCACCTCTGTTCATCTGGTAGTTTAAACTTGATTGACTTTCGGTAAACCTTATCTAGCTATGTCAGTTTCTCAAAGGTAGGTTTACTGAGAAATGAATGGTTGATTTCATGTCTGATCAGTAAATCGTAACTTAGGCCTTCCATGAACGCCTTTCCTCTTAGTGTTCCATTGAGTTTAGAAAATTTTTACCTGTCTCTAGCAATGGTGTATAGCTTATGCTGATAATCTTCATGCTTGACCAATATATCTCCTATCCCTTGTAATCCAGGGAGTCCTTTTTGGTGGAATTGGTTGAATTTCCTATGAAATCTCTATGTGATGTTTTCTATATTGTTGCATTTAGTCTCTAATTGTAGCACCAAATTGTTGTTAGTGAGAACTTTTCTCACTTCCAAAATGGTAAATGTTTTGTTTTCTATGTCTATTTCTTTGAACTCTTCTCTAGATTTTTAATTTAAGAGTCTTATTAGAGCTACATCATCACTTGGTTTGGTGCCAAGGTCTTTCTTCACATCTGCTATAATTTCTTTTGATTTCTGGACCAACTCATATTGTTCAAAGATGATTTCAATAGATGGTCATATCTTTGTGATAGCTTCATTGATATCTATCCAAATGTTTTCTTTGGTTTCCACAATGGTGTTAGCTATGACAGATTGGTTTTTCAGACACTCTATCCTCTGTGTGAGTATGTGTGTTTTCTACAATTGTGCTAGATATACATTGTCTTCCTTGAGCTTTTTTTCCTGCAAATTATTTAATTTCTAAGTTAATTTCTCAATTTCTTGGTCTTTTATAGTCGTATTTTCCATGGCCATAGCTAAATATGCTAGTGTAGTATCAAATTGTCCTTTTGTTGTGACAATTGTTTTTGAAGTTGTGGCTGATGTTGATGCCTCGATTGTCAATGTACCTTCTACTAGGATTACAGCGAAAGGAATGGCTTACATTGCACTAGCTTTCTTCTCTTTTCCTTTCAGGAGTATCTCCAACTCCTTTTCCATCTTTGAAATCTGATTGTTCTGTTCAATGATGATCTTGAACATATTCTCCTTTTTCTTCTCTTGCTCTCCATATTCCTTGTCTTGTCGATCTTTAGTGGTGGGGAGTTTAATATGCTTCTTCAATGCTTCTATATCTACATTCTTTCTCATGATGATTTTTTCATCTGCCTTTACGTCATTAGGATCGTATCCCAATCTAATGATCCAATACTCTAAGGACTTTATCTTTGTGTCTTTGGCCTAAGAAGAAACTCTTTCTAACTTTAATTGCATTTGAATATCAGTTAGTGAAACCTTAAGCTTATTTTCTACCATAGTTATGTTTGTAATGGTGTTGTAAAGCATTTCCCCATACTACTGATGGAAGTCCATCTGGTCAATGGTATGAATTGTATCTATGTCAAAAGAGAAGATAGATTTCTTGTAATATTCTATTGATCTTGGCTAAGCAACTTTAGGCTCCAAGATGGTAACCTGTAATTTCTTCTTCTCTACATCAAAAGCTGATAGAAGCATGTGTTGGGTGGTGGTTGTCTATTTCCAAAACTATCAAAAGGTGGTGGACTTGAGTGCCTAGGGTTTTCTTTGATTTCCATGTAAATAGAAAAAATGCTTTGATCCTTACTACTCTAGTCTGCCTCTCTTGATGGGGATGAAATTGGCATTTATTTTCATTTGGGTCATCAGAGATGTAGGAATAATCTCCTCTCTCCTTGACCCTGAAGGGATACTAGTACCTATTATAATGATGGTCTCTTGTTGTTATGTATTGTGTTATTGAGTTTCTCCTGTATCTATAGTCTTATGCTTCTTGTTGTATAGTATAAAATATTTAGCTCATATCTCTTTTACTGAAGGGGAGATACTTTCCCTTTGCCTTTTCTGTATCTTTTCTCGATGTACTAGAGTTTGTGAAGTAGATAGTACATTATCTTCAGCCTCCTATAGAGTATTCTCTTGCTGCTCATTGTTAGGTCCCGATACTACTAGTGTAACCCCTTATTGTTATTAGTAAAACCCCCTTATTATATTGTTGTGCCCATGTACTCCCCATATTGTTATTATTGTGCCCCATAGAAGCCCACTATTGTTATTATTGTTCCCTTACATTATTATTGTTATGTCGACTCTGATTATATTATGACCCCTTAGACTCCTATATATAGAAAGGGGGTTTTGTCATTTGTATCATCCAAGAATTGTTCATTTGTGTAATGTAAAGGAAGTTTTCCCCTTCAATATGCTTACTTCTAAGGCGTTTATCTATCTTTTCTATCTTTTTGTGAGTTGGTTTCATAACATCTAGTATCCAAGCTTTGGATTCTAGGGTTTCGCTGCTCCAAACAGGTCATCGTAGAATTTTCACTATTATTTTTTTTCTACAAAGTGTCGGAAGCTAAAATCACAACCCATTTGAGAAGATATTAGTCTAAAACTCGAGTGCAAATTTCAGATCTTGTATCGCTATATTTTTGGTGATATGATCTGAGGAAGTTAGGGTATTTGCTATTTCATCTCAAACAGACCATCGTGGAATTTTCGCTATAATATTTGTTCTACAAAGGTTCAGACTTTGATATTAAAACCTATTTGAGCCAAAAGGCTGGTGAAGCTTGGAACGAAATCTCATATCTTTTCTCACTACATTTGTAGAGATATGATCTGACGAAGTTAGGGTTTTTTTAGACTCTCGAATTACATTCTAAGCATGTGACCTTGGGAAAGTTGCCATAACTTTCTCTCTGAGAAACAAATTGAAATTTTGTAAGAATTTATAGAAAGAGGAAAGAATGCGGTTTTCTATTGATATTTTTCACATCCAAAGTTTGAAACAATGATACGTGGTATGTCGTACAATTTTTATCTACTGAAACACTATATAATCAGGTCATCTTAGGAGATTGGGCATAACTCTTTCTTGAAGAATTAAATTCTAACCAGACTTGTGAGGTTAGAAAGAGGACTCAAAGAGCTACCCCATGGCGCAATTTCAAAACTTGGAGATCTAAAATTAGCAAGTTATAGTCATTTCAATATCAAGCTCCTAAAATCAAGAAAAGGCAATATGAGGAAGTCTGATGGCAAGGATCCAGTAAATTGGATACTACAGATGGAGAAATATTTTGATCTACATGAGGTTCAACTACTAAAAAAGGTACATATTACATCTTTATATTTAGAGCCAAATCATTTTTTATGGTATAAAGGGCTTTGTTCTCATATAGCACTTGTCACTTGGACAATTTTCATGGAAGAAATGATAGCACATTATGAGGATACAAAGAGTAACACCTTCTTTAGCCAATTGATAAATCTCAAACAAAAGGGTTCAATGGTAGAGCTTATTGAGGACTTCCAAAAATTGAATATAAGGTAAATGATATTCCAGAGAAGCAAAGGATTGATGTCTTCAGAGGGACTTTAAAGGATAACATTCAACATGAGTTTCGTCTATGGGAACCTGATTCATTGGAGCGGGCATTCAAGTTGGCAAGAAAAATTGAACGTGAAATTATGGAAACAAGGAATCCCATCACTCACGACTATGATTAGGGAAGTTTTTTTTCTCCTAGCCTTCCACAACCTACAAGGTTTGCATGACAACAATTGGAAGAAAAAAGATAAAAAGGGCTTTGTTACAATTGTGATAGCAAATACACTAAAGGTCATAAGTGTGTTGAGAAGAAATTATTTTACATAGATTATGAAGAGGAGAAAGAAAATGATAAAGCAACATCAAAATAAGAGGATATACACCAGGAACAAACGCCAGAGAAACAAGAAATGAATCTGACCATATCTTGTAAATCATTGGCAAGAATTACCACTCCTCAAACTCACAAGATAGAAGGACATATCAACAAGAAAAAGGTTCAAGAAGTGAAAGATCACATCGAGAAAGAAGAAATGAATTTGACCATATATTGTAATGCATTGGCCATAATTACCACTCCTTAAACTATCAATATAGAAGGAGATATCAAGAAGAAAAATGTTCAAGAAGTGAAGGATCAGATCGATCATCAAGAAATGAATCCAACCGTATCTTGTAATGCATTGGAAGAAATTACGACTCCTAAAACTCTCAAGATAGAAGGACATATCAAGAAGAAAAAGATTCAAGCAATGAAAGATCACATTGAGCATGAACAACAAGTTCTCCAAATTTTAAAGGATAATGCCACTTTGGTGTAGAATCGAACGAAACAACGGGTAGATCAACATCGCAGTGAAAGAAGTTTTGATCTAGGTGATTAGGTATTTTTACGGCTACATCTCAAGCAATCTATTTATGAGAAGGAAATGTTGTCAATACTACATGCACTTAAGAAATGGCGACCTTACCTAATGGGAAGACACTTCAAGGTTGAAATCGATCATGATAGCCTTAAATACTTTTTAGAAGAAAGATTATATTTAGAAGAAAATAAAAAATGGGTCACAAATATGTTGGGTTATGACTTTGAAATCATCTACAAAAAAGGGAAGAAAAATCTTGTTGCAAATGCATTCTCAAGAAAGGATGATGGTGTGGAAGCATTGTTTTGTGCTATTTCTATTA
>APFE030277955.1:80088-95233 GCA_000404065.3 Pinus taeda
TTATTGTTATTAATACAACCCCCTTATTATATTGTTGTGCCCATGTAGTCCCCATATTGTTATTATTGTGCCCCATAGTAGCCCACTATTTCATTATTGCTCCCTTACATTATTATTGTTATGTCGGCTCTGATTATATTATGACCCATTAGACTCCTATATATAGAAAGGAGGTATTGGCATTTGTATCATCCAAGAATTGTTCATTTGTGTAATATAAAGGAGGTTTTCCCCTCGAAGAGGCTTATTTATAAGGTGTTTATCTATCTTTTCTATCTTTTTGTCAGCTGGTTTTATAAAAATCCTCCTGGTTCATAAAATGTTTTATTTCTGGTCAAGGAGTGTGGGTTATAAGGTGAAGAATGAACATATTATAATTTTTTTTTTTGGGGGTGGGGGGAGACATGCGGCATTTGAGGATTGGGGGAGATATGATGACATGTGAACCTGGGAAGAAGACATGGGGATGAATGGGAAAGAAGGAGCATCATGGAGATGGAGGAGGTATGTGGCAGTAGGGGAGTGGATAAGATGGGTATGTAATGTGACGGAAAAATAGGGACAAGACCAAAGGGTGGTTAATGGAGGGGAAAGTTGGTTTGAGGGGAACCCAGAGGGGTGTAGCGATGGGAAGTGGTTTTGTGGGGGGGACTACAGTGCATAGGAGGGTGCCATGTAGAAAAAGGTGGAATAACAGAGACTGCTTCCCTGGACCCGCCCTATTAGATAATATTCAAAAGTGATAGGGGGTAGAAATTATCCCCTGTTGTAGATCCAGATGAGGCGGATCATGATGTCAAAACTTATTCTCTTTTTATCACATCCCGACAAATTATTTTTATCATCGTCTGACTTTATAAGGAAATCAACATCAAACCTTTACGCACCAAAAAATATTATAATAGGTAATTGTGCTTAAATAACACGATTATGTATTAAATCAAACTAATCTATCTTTCAACCTTATTAATTAACTTTGAGCAAGATTAATTAATCCCAAAGGCACATTTTGATTTGCGAGCACTTTTATTTCTTTTTCTAAGGTTTTCCAATTTCTTTTATGTTTTTTCTAATTAACCAAGATTAAATAATTTGGTTAAAGCCTTTTTATTCTACCTATTCAATTTTAACCAATATTAAACTAGATGGTTGATTTGTTCACTAACCTAGACTAACTTTATTTAATTTAGTTTAATCATGTTTAAATAGTATTATTAAAGTACCTGCTCTATTTCTAACTTTGAGGTGGCATTTTGACAAGCTGCGCACTTCCTTGAAAATTCCAAAGTATTATTGATGTATTATTTTTTGGAGTGGCATTTAGACATGGTCACTTTCATATAATAAATAAAAAATTATAATATTATGGGTTTTCAATCTTTCCTTTTATCTAAATATTTATGTGTTTCCTTCAACATTTTTTTTTTACATATATTTATACCCTCATTTTTGTTCGTGTGTTTTTTTTCTTCTATGCATATTTTTTTTATTTTTGTAAACTATTTGGAGAATACAATATTATTTACAATTTGATAAACTAAGAGATAATACCCAATCATCATTTGATCCTATGAATCATAGGATCCTAACATAGGGCTCCAGAGAATTTCTTCCAACCCATAGCTATAGGAAAATGTAGAACCAATTAGAAAACCAAAATGGGGAACCCACTACACCATGGTTATCTAGGAAATGGCAAGCCAAGGTTGAAACCACTATCACTCTAGGAAAATATCCATGTCAATGAAAAAACATAACCAAGGAACCACATGCATATACCATGCATCTAAAAACCAATAAGTAAATCAGACATGCAACATCTTACTTGCAAAATAATCTATTTGTAGCTACCGATCCAATTGTATCCTTGCACTTCCTAGTTTTCCTTGCTTTCTATTTCTCCAAATACAAGTGAATGCTAGAGTTCTCCAAGAATACCCTAAGTGTGCAAGAGTGTATGAGAGACAAAATGAAAGGAGAGAGTCAAAAATGAACTGAGAAAAGCATAATTAAGTGTAGTTGATCTGGGTGTAGAGAAGTTAAGCAAGAGACTAGGGTAATTGTCACAACCATATATTCAAAACTAACTTGGACCATGATTAACCAAGTTTAATCCATGGAAATATGCATTTTTATCTATTTTTTTCTTTCTTGCTACTCATATTTGTTAGGCATATGTTTCTTGGTCAAGACTAGTGTCATGCCTCCTCCCACATTTACCCACTTTTACAAGTTCTCCAAGGTAAACATGAGTTGAGTATCACTATGCTATGACCCACCCTCTAATTTCCAGTTATGGTAGTGGGGCTGATTAAATGACAACCTACAACCATCCCTCAAGGAATACAGACCACTCAGGAGCCTACAAACCACCCTAGGTGATCAATCCCTAAGATGAAACTCTTTTTCACAAGAGAAACTCCTCAAATACACCCACAACATTGCATGCATGTGGTTTGAAGGCTATAACCACACACATACTCTTTGCTTCCAATGGTTATGAACCAAATTCTTTAGTTCAATACATGTAGTCGTCATATTTATGCCACGTTTTCAAGATAGTCTCCATACCACTGCCTACAACTACTCGTAACTTTCTAGAATCATGTCAATAAAGATAACAATGTTAAACAAACAAAACATGAGCTAGATGTTGACCAATACGTGCCTAATTCAAGATAGACATTTCGTCAAACACATGACAAACATATAGGATATATGTTGTGAATGCATATATGATGATAAACTTCTGAACTTCATATGTGAATCACCAAGAAGGCTAAATTCCCTCTCAAGCTAGTTGCAATAAGACTTGTTAGCACATGCATTCATCAACCATCTAGTAACTTGTGAAATCATGAACAAGAGCCATTGTTATAGAACATATAAAACCATGCATATATCAAACATATACACATAATAGAAATTATGAAAAATCAACCATAAGATCACCATAATAACCAATACAAGTGCTCATAAATCAAATAAGAAAATAATCCATATTAACATATGAAAATGTTGACCAAGGGGCTTCCACATACCACCCGACCATAGATATCGTTGAACCAAACCTATGTTTCAGCAAATCACCCCGACACCATATTTCAAGCATGAATGTGTGGTCATAAGCATTAAACCAATATAGAACCAACCATGTGTTGCATAAGCCAAACCACCGCAACCCTGAAACATAGTGACCTCACCTACATGGTCCAAAAATAACTAACATCAACCAGATTGTTCTTTATCCAAGTTGTCCAGGGCTCGAGGAACTAGTAACTTAACCCACATCCTATATAGAACTGGAGTTTTTATATGGATCCAAATCATTTTTCCCAACCCACAGGATCTAGGAGCTAGTAACTCAATCCACAATGTCCAAGGAAACGAAGTTGTTTGAGGGATCCAGAGTATTTGTTCCAACCCACATCCATAGGAAAATGGAGAACCAATCAAAAACCAAAATGGGGAACCCACTACACCATGGCTATCCATTAAATGGCAAGGAAAGGCTAAAACCATTATCACTCCAAGAAAATATCCATGCCAATGACAACACAAAACTAAGGAACCACATGCATATACCATGCATCCAAAAACCAACTAGGAAATCACACATGCAACCTTTTACTTACAGAATTATCATGTTGTAGTTGATGATCCAACCATCTCCTTGCGTTTCCTAGTTTTCCTTACTTACTCTTTATCCAAATCCAAATGAATTCTAGAGTGCCCCAAAAATACTTTAAGTGTGCAAGATTGTATGAGAGAGAGAATAAAAGGAGAAAACCAAAAATGAACTGAAAAAAATATTAACAAAAGTTCTAAATTGATTCTTTGATGCCTTTTTATGATGAGTGTCTCCTTTTTCTTCATGTTCCTTCATTTTACCTCTAATTTCCTTTGCATGGAAATTTGTATATCTTCACCTTTGTTTTCTCCTATTTTCATTTATTATCATAATTAAATTTCATTTATTGGCTCATTTTCTTTGCCAATTTCCATATCCATTATTGAACCACAAGTGATGCTCACTATATTATTTTCCTAAGATTCGGCTTGGAATATGTGTCCCATGACCTTGGCCTTATGTTATTTACACGTAAACTCAACTAGGGGCTATTGCAAACCCCTCCCCCTTGGGGGAACACCATCATCAGTGTTAAATGATGCTTATATCCAGCAAAGTATTTTTCCCATGGAGCTTTATACTACAGATCAATGAAGAATTTACATCATACATTATTGGAGCTTTATAACACAACGAGATGTATTATTTACGAGATACTACCTATTGGAGCTTTATAAACACAAATCCTTATATTATTTACAATACACATATGAATATATATAAATATAAACCAAAACACATAAACCAAACACATGTAATCAAGTAGTGAATAAGGAAGGATACAAAGCCCACTTTTGATCATCCATCTCTCATGTGCCTTCATCCCACCCAACGTGCTTCCATTGCACTTTAACTTTCTTTAATGCTCGGTTCTGGAGCATGAGTTATTTCTACTGCAAAACGCACTAAGATTCTAGATGGAATTCTCCCTATAGTTCCACCTGTAATATAGACCAATCAATCACATGATCTACCTCCTAGATATATCTCTTAAGATATGAAATATGGAAAACATCATGGACTTTCACTGTTGGTGGCAGTGCAAGTTGGTAGTCCACTAGTCCAATCCTCTCAAGGATCTCATGATACTGAGGTACCATCTTGGCACATGACCCAATCCTCAAGGAGATCCTCTTGGGCTTAATGAAAAAATACACATGCTCTCCAACATAAAACCCCTTGAGTTCTATATGCTTATTCGTATAACTCTTCTTCCCATCCTATGTTGGCCTTAAAGTCCTTTCAATAACCTGAATCCCATATTCCATTTTAGCTAACGTATTTGGACCTATCAGTACCTTATTCATTAGATCACTCTAGCTAATAGGAGTATTACAACTCCACCCATAAAGAGCCTCAAATTTAGTCATCTTTAAGGACTCCTGATACCCATTATTATATGTAAACTCCACTAGTCGAAGATACTCCTCTAACTTCCTAATGCATGACATACATCCTCCATATCCTAAAGAATCTAATTAACCCTCTTTGTATGCCCATCTATCAACGGATGATAAGTTGTACTAGAAGCTAACTTTGTCCCGAAGCTTGTAAACAACTCCTCCCAAACCTTTAAAATGAACCTGGAAACTCTATTTGATATAATAAAAATTGGAAACACCATGCAATTTCACTATCTCCCTGGTGAAGACCTGAGCTACCTCACTAGCTAAAATTGTATATTTCACTGTGATTAAGTGAGCTACCTTTCTCAACCTATCAACCACAACCATGATGGAATCATGTTTCTTTAATGTCTTCATAAAAACTATAATGAAGTCCATGGTAATGACCTCCCATTTCCATTCTGGAATGAAAATAGGTTTCAATAGGCTAGTTGGGTGCTTACACTCAACTTCTAGCTACTAAAAATCCAAACATCTTGCAACAAATTCAACCACCTCTTTTTTCAAGTTCGATCAATGATAGAAATCTGTAACAATTTTCAAAGCCTTCTAGTATCTTGGGTGGCCCGAATATGGCTTGAGATGAAAATCTGTCAAGATAAGTTTCTTGAGCTTACTATTATCTGGCACATAAATCTTGTTCGTAAATCTAACCAAGCCATTTATTGTGAGGTGATACTCCTCATCCTTATCACCTTCACCCTATTGCTACAATATTTATTTTAGTTGCTCGTACTTCTCATCATGTTGCCCTATATGCAAAATCTGATCTTGTAAATCCTTCCCATAAGAGCTGACAACTAAAATATGATTCACCTGCACTCTCCTATGGATATCATCTGCAACCCTATTCTCCTTGACCTTGATGTATCTGATCTCAAAGTCAAACTCACTAAGGGTAGCCACCCATATATATTTCTTGGAATTCAGGCTTGGTTAGTCAAACAAGTACCTCAGCCCACTATGATCACTCATGATTATGAACCTCCTACCAAGAAGATAATTTCTCCACATATTTAGTGCATGAATGATAGTTTTCAACTCAAGATCACTATTCACATATTTTTGCTCGTGCTCATTCACCTTCCTTGACTCATAACATAGGACCTTCTCTTTCTACATCAGGACTCTGATGAGCCCCAAAAATGGATAATTATATGGGCTCATCCAACCTCCTAATTCGACTTAATCCACCATTCTCATTAGCTTATTGCATTTTTTTTATTATGTTTATGCTAATAGAGTGAATTGGGCTAGTCATTATGCCAACAAGTCTAATGGGTACTTTGTGCAGTGTTTTGGTCAATTTTGAGACAAAATCAAAGGTTTTAATGAGCACTTGGCAGCCAAATTCCTAGAAGAACAAGAGAGAGGATTTTTATGAAGTTTTCCCCTTAATTTATGGGCCCTTACCTCAAATTCTCCACCATCATCTTGGAGTTCAAGAGCCTCCAAATCAATTATCACAAGGGCAGCTGAGCAAGTGCTAGTAAAAGTGTTGTTAACTACAAGTTTTAGTAGCTGAGTTCCTAAATTTTAGGAGAGTTGTTGGAGTCCTCAATTTGTATAAATAAGAGGGCTTAGGGCCTCATTTTGGTTAGCCAGTAGTTAGTCACTTTGTAGGCAGAATTTAACTAGTTTGTAGTTTGATTTTAGTCAGTAGATTAGCTTTTCATTTCAGCACATTTTCAAGCTTTCCCTTATGGACAGTTTTTGATGTAACTCTTCTTTTCTTGCTCAATAAAGATGAATCCAGCTTTACACTAGCTCTAAATCTCTCTTAGGAGGTTGTATCTCTTGGGGTTGGGCCCATCTCAAGTGCCCAATACCTCCTTTTTTTACCTTTATGTGTTTTTTCTGCATTCTTAGAATAAAATCTGCTATTTAGATTTAAATCTTGCTTTGTTATTTAGATTGCTTTTGATGATTAAAAAGGATTGTTATGTTCAGATTAAGTTGATAGGTTATTAACAAGGAAGAGCTTCAAAAAAAGGCCACCAAGAACCTCTGATTTCACCTCTCCCTCAGTGGGATCAGGAGCTGGGATCAAGGTGACCTTGCTGCGAACAAAAACACAGTCTTTGCTTCGGGATGCAATCATTAGTGTTCGATTTTTATTTGCAGAAGTTAGTTACATGTTTAGAGTCTTGATTGCTTAGTTTTCATAGCATTTCACATTATTTCATTTCAAAAAAACTTCTGTTCATTTCCTTTTGTTGTTAGGTCAGATTAGAGTGAAGTAACTAGGTCATAGGTTTTATAAGTGTTTGTTTGTTCAGTTTGAAAAACCACTCGCAAAGTACCTGTTATCCTTCCTTAGATGCCCATAATCCATCCAACCTACCTACTTCACCCTTCACTTAGAACCCTTACCTTACACTTTCCTCATTTGCTTACTTTTCCATGATCCTCATCTTCTTGTGCAGCATCGTTTCATCACTGCTTGAACAAATCTCACCATCTGCGCCACTCCTCGACTCCATCCTCAAAGTATTGAACTCCCCTAAACCCCTATTTCACCTCCATACTCATTCCTCCACCTTTTTCCCTCCATCCACTCTCCAAAATCCTCTTTTCGGAACATCCTATACAAAATTACAGAACATCCTGTAGAAATTCCAGAACATCTTGTAGAACCCCTGCAGACTTCCTGTAGAAGCTCACGAAAGCGATTTATTGAGATCCGATCACTGTGAAACTCTCAGGAAGGGTGTTAGGGACCCCTTAGGCCCTCTCTAAACCTTCCCGATATCTTCCAAGCATTTCCTCTTGCCGATCCACCTATGCACAGTCAAAAACAGTTAAAGCACATGCACAATACTTTTGCCAACTTACTCAAAAATACAAAAATATGTTTCTTTCTAGATTTCACTTTAGAAGTAGCTTATTCACATGAATTTTACATTTCTAAGATTCAATGGCATTCATTTTGTAGCTTTCATCATTTTTCTTGCACTAGTAGGGTTAGTCGGTAAAACTAGGGTTTGCTAGGGTTTGCATTTCCTTTCCACTTTTCGCTTCTTTCTGCAAGTAGATTAGCCTCCTTTGAGTTAGCTTTCATCCATCAGTTAAAATGCTTCTTCTAAGAGCTCATAGAAGTTGGCTTAAGCCCCTAGCAGACTTGTGCCAGCTGACCAAGTGACAGCTGCGGCAAGAGCTAGTACTTGTGCATACAGCACCGTCGCTACCAAGTTTGTTACGAACTACCAGGTTGATAAAATTAAAGAAGGGAGTCCCAGGAGTTGTAGCATTATTGCTGCAATACTGAGGCCCACCATCTTTTTGGCACCATTGCCAGGGAAGCGTCAGAGTATTGGTGATTGCTACTTTTCTTCTATTTTCCACTACAACCTTCTGCTAAGTAGTTTATTTCATTTCTATTATGCAATTTCATTTCTGCAAAAGTAGATTAGCATTTCCTGCTTTCATAGATTAGCATTTCAATTCCGCAATTTCAATTCTGCAAGCGTAGATTAGCATTTCAATTCCACAATTTCAATTCTGCAAGTGTAGCTTAACATTTCATTCCTGCAATTTCATTTTAGCAAAATAGATCAATCCTTTCCTGCTTTCATTTCAGTTTCGTATTTTCATTTCAGCAAGATAGTTAGGTGTAGTTCAATCTATTTTAGTTTTGCAGGTACAAGCAGCAAAAAGCAAAAATCAACGAAAAATATTTCCTTTCATACCTTTTAGGAGTAGAGATAATTCAGAAAAATGATTCAACAACACCTCCACTGCTTCACATAGCCAACCTTCTCTTTTCTTCGATGACTGTGATTAAGAAGAACCCTTGGGCGGACATCAAGCCATATTTAAAGAACCTCTAGGGGAGAAGAAGAAGAAAACATTCCTCTGGAGCAAATGGCTACAAGTAGAAATGTTGGGAGCAGTACCTTATCCAAACATGAATTTGCAAATCAGATGGAATATTTCAAGAGCGAGGTGAGGCAGTTTCTCGCCATGCAACTAGATACCTTGCAGATCCAAAGGAAGCAAGAGGAAGCCAAGAGGGTTTTGGACATCTTTTTTCCTAGGTGCACTCGAAAGCATCCTAGGCATGAATGTCCAATGCACTCCCTGGAAGTGTGTTTCATCTGTGAAGAATACCATCCTACGAATCAGTGCCCTTCCTTGCCTGGACTTAAAGCTGCATATCATAGAACCAAAGCAGCCACTGAATCACTCTATTATATGAACCAAAGGAGGCCACATGGACCTAGATCGCACCAGCAGGAACTGCAAGGGACATCTGAGACCTATTATGACCCTTATCAAGCCACTTTCATGCCTTCTTGTGGTCCCCCTGCTCATCCTTCCTGGTTCACACCTCCTCCTTGTTCCTTCACAGATCCATATTATGCCCAACCAGCTGCTCATCCATTTCACTCTTATGCTCAGCCACAGCCTCAGTGGAATGCACCTCATCATGGGTGGAGGCCCCAATACAACTCTCATCCCACTTATTTGCCTCCACCACCTGCCCAACCACAAACCCATCCACATCCATCTCAAACATACACCCCCACTTAGCTACCTGTACCGCCATTTCCAAACCCGCACATTGGAGTAGCTCAACCCAATTGCAAAGCTGAAGCACAACATGTCCAAACAACTCCTCTTGAGCTCAATGATCTTCACCATAGCTCAAGAAGAGTATTTCCAGAAAAAGATTATCTTAAAAGCATTGAAGGACCACATCCAGCAAAAGAAGACTCAAAAGAGGAGATCAAAGGACCATGTGCTACACTAGATGAAGAGAAGACATCAAAATCAGAGATCGAGAGAGTTCCCTCATGGTTACCATCAAATCCTCCACGTAATCAAGAGAAAGACCAGCAAAAAGAGGAAGATGAGAAGGTTATGATAGAAGAAGATATGGAGAATGATCCAGATCAACAAAAGGACCAAGGATATCAGAGCTATATTGAGATATAGTTTCAGATGGTCACTAAGTTGCAGTAATACTCTCTTCTTCAGCTATGCCTAATCCCTTCAAAGTCAAATCATTTTGTCTTTGAAATCTAGATGGCTTTCAAAGCATGCATTTCAAGCCTCCACATCATTCTGTCTCTAATCTCGATGTGCACATGGCTCCATTGGAAGTATTCTTATACTTGAGAATGATTTTGTTTTTCAAGTAGGGTAGGGTAGAAAAAAAGAGAAAAATAAATGAAAAATAAAATAAATAAAAAAAGAAAAAAATGAAAATGAGAAGAAAAAAAAATCTAAGGTGAAAACCTCCTTGGAGGCACCTTAGATTGGCTCATTGATTGAAAAGCTCCATGAGGCGGTCAATGGGTTGGAAAAAATAAAAAGAAGAAAAAAAAGGAAAAAAAAGAAAAAGAAAAAGAGAATAAGATCCCTGGGTGAAAACCTCCCTTGGAGGCACCCAGGGCAGGCAATTAGGGTGAAAACCTCCATGAGGCGCCCTAGTTGTTTTCAAAAAAAAGAAGAAAAAAAGGCCTAATCTATGTGAAAAATTGCAGGTTGCAATGAATACTTTGCAGGAAAAGAGGGGCACGCAAAACAAGGACAAGAGTCCATACCAGGCTCAAGGACATCCCCTCAGACACCTCCTCAATGGCCACTTACCTCTCCTAGGATTTGGTCACATTCGGGTTGAGATTGGGCCTTCTACAGGAAGTTTTGGGCTTTCTACAGGAAGCTACATGCATTTCTACAGGAAGTTCTGTATTTCTATAGGAAACATCATGTAGAACCTTCAGGCGAGCCAGATTCGATTTTGTAAGGGAATCTAAAGCTTGGAATCTATTGGTTAGGCCTGCAAGCATCCATGTTCCATTCCTCACCCTTTTCCATCATTTTTTCCACCTCACTGTGATTCTTTTATGAAAACTGTGTTTTCTACAGGAAGTTCAGTGTCTTCTACATGAAGCTTACAAAAAAGACAAATTGATCTCCAAAGAGGACCCAGAGGCTGGGAATATGTCCATGAGGCCTGCACACATCCATGTTTCCATCCCTCACCTTTCTCCACCATTTTTTCCACCTCATTGTGCTTCTTTTATGAAAATTTTGTTTTCTACAGGAAGTTCCTGTAGAAATTACAAGAAGCTAAAAATGGATTGCAAAAAGGTAGTTTAGCGAACATAATATCTTCCTCAAGGGTTTAGAAGTCCTCCTGCAATCTTCAAACTCCTCCTCCATCATCTCCATGCATGCATCACAACCCAAGCTCAATTTTCTTTCTATGCAAAAAAAATTGCAGAATGCCTTGAAACAAAAATACCTAGTGCTGAAATTTGTTTTTTTTCATAACTTGCAAACCGTGCATCCATTTACAAAACCGTTTTATAGGGAGTTGTATAGGGATGATAGCAACATACCCAAGCAATTTAAACTAATTCCGATGCACTGTTTCCAAGAAATCAGCCTCCATCACCTTCAGCCATTTTTGCATTTTCTCCATATCTATGCATCCGTTTCACAACCTATTTCATGAGGAGATGCATATGGGTGATAGTAACCTACCCAAGTAGTTTTAGCTGATTTTGATGCATGGTTTCCAAGAAATTGATCTCTGTAATCTTTAGCCATTTCTCGTTTTTCGTGAAATCTGTGCATCTATTGATCACAATTTTTCCATGGGAGGTGCATAATGATGATAGGAACATGCTCAGCAAGTTTCAGATCAATCTGGTCTGCCGTTCGGGAGAAATGGCGAAAACAAATTTATGTCCTATGAAAATTCAGCAGCAGCAGCTTGAGGGTTTAGATCTGAACGTGAAGACCAGCTCCTACAGCATGGATCTGGCCAGAGGATACCTGCACAAGAAAAAAGCCATGAATCAGCCACCAAGCCATCATGCAACCACAGAAACCAGTGCAGGTAGCAAATGAGAGGGCACAACACCTCACAGCAACCATTTGACTTCCAGGTACGTGACTAAAACGTGTCCCTCTTATTGCATGAATGTAATTTGAAAACTGCATGAAAAATGAGATGGTTGGGATTAAGAAAATCGATGGCTAGTTAGCATCGAGTTCAACAGCACTCGGTGGGTGAATGAGACACGTGCACTCAACCATCTCAAGAGGAAATTGGGAAACAGGTAATGATGACTGTTTGACCTTCAACGTAATTGATGGAGTGATCATAGGTAGGGAACATGATGTTCTCTGACAGCACTGCCGTCTGCATGGGCCAACGCACGTTTTTGCCACCTCACCACAAATCACGCAGAAATTAAAGAAGGCTTGGCTGAATGTCACCAACTGTTGTTTATTTTCACTTACAACATCCTCAACTGAAGTATGCACCAAATGATTAACTAGTCATCCTCCACTAGTTTTTCTATCTGTCTTCGAGATTCTGCTGCTTATCAGGCTCGCTCAGAGGCGCATGGGTGCTCTACAAGCATTTCTACAGGAAGTCTTCTATAGGAAACGCAGAAAACAACTCTGTAGAAGGAAAACCCGAGATTTTTGTCAAAATTCGAGCTTGAAATGAGGTAGGCTTAGGGAAATCTATCTGCATATGACTTATTTGAATGATTAAAAGCACAACAGTGGATTGAAAAAAGAGTGAAGTTTAAAAGTCTGCATGCATATTTTCCTTGAGTTCTACACAGTTCTCTCTTTCCTTCTCTGCACTCAAAGTCTGTCTCCTTTCTCAAATTCTGTTGTAAAGAAAATACATGCAGCCATAGAAACCAGCCTGTGTGAAAAAAGAAACGAATTTGCATATCCGCCTACTCTCTAAAAAGAACCTGTGTTATTTATCCACTGTTCTGTCAAAAAAACAAAAATCAAAAGCAGAGAGTCAAATTCAGCATAAAAGTAGTTTAAAACAAAGGGAAAGATTGCAATCTGATGTTGTAAGGAGTAGCACATGGGAAATTCCTTATTTGGTTTCAGAAAAAGACGAAAATTCAGCTATCCCTCTGTTTTCAGTTCTACCTGCTTTCTCACTTGAGCATTTTGATGAAAAACACTCGACACCACATGGATGACAAGCTAAAGGAATTAAGAGGAAAGTTGTCCATGATGAGACATAGTGAAAGCATTAAAAATAAAAAATAAAAAAATCCCAGCTACAGGAGGAAGATGCACTATTGAAAAATTAGTTACAGAAACATGAAACTCAAGGGACAGACATAACATAGATTTCTGAAGAGTAGCAACTATGGGAAGGTCCCCTAGTAGGTCAGGAAACAGAAAAGGAGAAAGCCAAGGGTAAGGAAACCCAGGACAGACCACCACAGAAAAAGCAAGAAGAGAAACAAGAGAAATCCCAAGTTGTTGAGCCCAAAACTATGGGTGGAATAAAGGCACAAACGCCAAGGGAGAGACGGTTGCAAATCAACGCAGAGAGGACTGAAAAAGTCTAAACAAGTGAGGGCACACCTAAGGCAACCACAACACAAGTCAAAGAGAAGGCACCCCTAGCCAAGCAAGCCAAATCAGTAAAAAATTGTTTCTACAAGAAGCCAGGAAACTGCTTCTACAGGAAGTCTGGAGAAAGGACAACAAAAGGATAAATCGTCCGAGATTCTAGCTAGGGAGGCAACAGTTGTACTAGCTACCCTAAGCACATCTCCCAAGCAGAAGGAAAAGCGAAAGAGGGAGCCTCCCCTGTACTTTAAGGCAAGAAGGAGTTTGAGGATTAAGACTGGCCTACCCCAGCCTTCGTCAAAAGAGCCAATCACAATTGTAGACACCCCTACCACACCAAAGGAGAGGTCCCCCTCCAAGGTATCCATCACTTATGAGTGGGGAAGCTCGAAGACATCCACCTGGAGGGAGAGAATGGAAAGGTTGGACACAAAAGCCTCTCTACAGGATGCTGAGACAGTTCTACAGGAAGCTGAGAATTCTCTAGGAAAAGGAGCACAGGCAGTGGGAATAAGCAGAGAGAAAAGTAAGGTTTCATGATCGAGAAGAGGACATCACTTCAGAAGCTTGGCATGACAGGGAGGCCACTAGGGCCATCAGAGATGAAGCGATAGATTAGTTGCTCAGAGGATGAGAAACACTTTCAGTAGGGGGTGATGATGAGCCCCAAAAATGGATAATTATATGGGCTCATCCAACCTCCTAATTCGACTTAATCCACCATTCTCATTAGTTTATTATGTAGGTTTTAGCCCCGTACAGAAAATTACCTACATACGAATTCTAAATCACAGAAAAAATAAAAATGTGAGAGCATAACACATAAAACACATATACAGAGAGATTTCCCACTGGATCTCAAAACCGAGACTACCAGCTTGATTTTTCATTATATTCCTTTCAATGTTACAATACATATTTATACATGATGAAGCATCCAATACCATGGATCGAAAACCATCGCGTCCAAAACCATGGACTGAAAACCATAGGTAGGTTCGCCCAACCTAATATAGGGTCCAAACAAATTTTTCTCGGGGCGCTGCCCCGAACCCCGTAGAGGGGGGCTACGCATCCCCCACAAACCCCCCAGACAAGGGGGGCTGCCGGCCCCCCGCTGTGCAATCAGCGCAACAAAGCGGGGGCTCCGCCCCCCCTCTAACCCCCCGGTTCACTACGTAGGTTAATCATGGAAAGAATATAACACAACCCAACAATCTCCCACTTGTTGTTTTCTTTCCACAGGGGGACACAGGAGACCTTAGTCATTTTTCCTGCCCTGAAACGCCCATTGTTTCTCTACACTAAGAGAACTTCTTAGAGCTCACTGCTTTTGTCAATGCATCTGCAGTATTCTTCAAAGTGTCCACCTTTACCAACAACACCTTTTTGTCTTCTATCATATCCCTCACAAAGTGATACTGAACATCAATGTGCTTTGTCTTTGAATGATAAGCAGGGTTTTTTGCTAAGAAAATTGCACTTTGGCTTCACAGTCTATCCTTATAGCTCCCTGTCCTAACCCCATACTTGAACACAATCTCTGCAACCAAACTGCTTCCTTGCTTGCATGAGTGGCTGCCATGTATTCTGCCTCTGTAGTTGATATTTCCACTACAGATTGTTTCTTACTCATCCAACTGACTGCACCTCCAAATAGGTTAAACACATACCCACTTGTAGATCTTCTCTGATCCAGATCTCCAGCCTAGTCTGCATCAATAAAGCCACGAATATCCAACACTCTGTC
>APFE030277968.1:0-44444 GCA_000404065.3 Pinus taeda
AAATTAAAAAATTATATCCAATTTGGGGAATGAAATTGGTGGGAAAGAGGGAAGGCAACTCATTCTTGAACCTTAAAATGAAAATGAACTAATTTGTCTTATCATTAATAGTTTGAACAATAACATTGTACAAAAACCATCACTTAAAAATTAACACTAAGATGCTCAACCAACTTATAATGTTCAACATTAAATGTATATAACCTATTGATGCACTCAAATGTATTCAGTGCACTTATTGCAATCTATCAGAAGCATTTAACATCTGTTGGATACATTGATTGCAAATTTGATTTTATTCAATTGATTGTAATCAATGCTTTCAATAAATTTCAATGCATCAATAAATTGCATATACTGAATGCATTACATTTATTGATTAAAATATATTCAATGCATGCAAATGTATTGATTAAAATAAAATTTATTCAATGCATCAAATTCCTTCAGTGCATAAAATCTATTGAATGCATAGAATTTATTCTATGCATAAGAATAAAATATATTCAATCCATCAAAAAATATTGTTAAAATGCTTACAAATCTATTCAATTCTTACAAACCATTTGATTGCATAAAAATAAAATAAACACATAATCAATGTATAAAATTTATTGTATTGCTAAAGATAAAAATATATTCAATGCATAAAAAATTATTGAGAAAATCTAAATGAATAAAAATATATTATTGTCACCCATCCACAAGTTAAAATATGCACAAAGAAAATTCAAATTAAAATTATTTTAATTTAAACATAGAACTATTACTATTTAAGAATTTATGATTTCACAGAGCTATAAAGTATTTAGCCAAGTGATTTTGGTTATTACGAAATCTATCTATGGCCCTTGCCTGATTTCCACGACTATAGTTTAAAATGTTATAAGGAAGGTGGGATTTCTAACTAAGCCACTTGTCCCTTCGACACATGACTCACTCTACCACAAATCCACGATATTTAAGCCTAGACTTTATTGTTGTCATGTTTTCTTAACTAACATTAATTCTCACCACTTGGCCTCCAACGCTACATTAATGCTTTGGATGTTATATCGACCTAGGTGGAGGCATCTCTTCTCTCGAGTCTTCATTGTTGTATAGCTCTGGTGTCAACCTCGGTACTAGCTCCCTATCAACAACCTCTGGTTGTCACTTGGATTGAACAGTGGAGGAGAACCTCAGGGTTTTACGTCTCGAAAGTAATGTTGTCATTCACTCATTCTTTCCTTTCCTCAAAATAGAAACATTGTGCTCAGAGGGGTTTTCTCCATTCTCAAGTGCTCACAGTTCGATTTCTCACTTTTGGGTGTTGTTTGTACTCTAGAGTAGTTCTTTGTCGCCATACTATGAATCGTAATCATTTGTGGCTTCCCTGGCAGGCGTATTGGCCTTTGGCTCGACAATCTGCAATGAGGAGGGTTTGCATCAATGTCTCAAATCAGGTAATGTCGAAGTTCTTTTGCTTACTATCTTAGGTCTCACGCCTTTTCATAGTTATTGTTTTTCATATTTCAACATTTAATCCTCGGTACTCCTCCCAATTGGGATGCAGGGTTTTGCAAGTGTTAACGTCTTTTGCAAGTTGCTCAAGGAAGGTCTTGTTTGACCCTTTGAGTGTGATAAAGTTACTGCCATGTACTTGTGCTTGGCTAAAGTTTACTTCTTAAGTTTGTTTCTTGGTTGAAGTTATCAGCTTCAGAAGGGGGCTTCATTTGTGCACTACTATGATGTTAATGTACTTAACTTTATTAATTTATAACATTGTTGGCCATTAAAGGGCGATAGGAATATTGCATATTTGTAAGGGGGTTTCACAAACCACTATTAATTTATTAGTTTAAAGTAGCTACATTTATTTTCAAAGCCAACCTTAAAAGGGGTGAAATGTATTTTGTATGTTTGTAAAGGGTGACGCAGTTCAATACCCCGACTTGACTCATTTAGATACCCTTCATGGCAGTTGTCTGAACAAATTTCTAATTTGGTGCAAGTGATATACAATTATTTAGATACTCTTAACTTATTTATTGTTTAAACAAATTCCAAGAATGACATGTTTCAGTAGTGCTTCGTTATTTTTGTTAAAGTTAATAGTCTATTTACTTGCTTATGTTCCAAGTAGAGATGGTAAATTATTTGCCCTAACTGTGGGGGTAGAAAGCTGAAATCTCTTGGTTTATCTGTCACAGCCTATAATTTCTCATTTAATTCATTCTACTACTTTCTTTCCTTATCGATAGTAAGAATGTTGTTTCATCATATATATACGTATATGTTCGTTTTTATGATGTTTTTTTTATTTCCGTAATGTATTCTGAGCTAAACCTTGTCAGTTGTCTTTTGTCAATGTCCACCGAGATTGACTGTAAATTTTACTGAGTATAAAAGGTAATCTATCTCTCAGCTAGATACATGAAAATTACTTACGGACTATCAATACAAATTCCTCAGGCTAACTAGTCCATTCTACTATCTGTTAGCAAATGTCATGCATAAATTTGTATAAAAATATAGAATAGAATCTTAATTAATTAATAAGAGAATTTTCATTTATCTAGCTCACACTATCTTCCAGGTTTAATCTGCAACTAAACCTTGTTGCTCGATATTTTGCCTCCCAACCTTCAAACTAATATATGCGGTAATCTCCCCTCAAGCTGTTCCTAGACATAGGAACCTTCTTCCTTTTTATTATGGGAACTCGTCATATCACATCTATCTGGTGCAAACCAGACATAGCTACAGAACACTGCTTGACATCTCAGCACATAGTTTCTTCCTTTTCTTTTCTTTGTTGCTCTTTTTTCCTTCCCGATCTCAGATACCCCTATCCTCTTGATTTTACTTGAATAAATCCTCAAGAAAATAGTTAGGGATAGATAATTGTCACTCGTAACTACTTTAACAAGTAAAAACAATATTTAAAAGTAACTGTTATTTCACTTCTGCATAATTAAATTCAAGAAATAGTTTTATAACTAAAAATAATAAACAGCTTGTTTGATTTGTAATAAATTAAATATTTACATCACCTCGGGATATCACATATCCCCCCCCTAAGATGTAACATTTTCCTGATGTTTTCCTTCTCAAAATAGATCCAAAAAGGTTTCGTTCATAACCTTCTCATATTCCCAGGTAGCCTCCTCTAGCCCATAATGCTGCCATTACACATTAACCTGGGTGATAACTCATTTCCGCAACATTACTTCTCTTTGATCGAGCTTAACTAGGGGCTCGACCAAGAACTTGCCTTCTCGTTCGATCTATATAGAACAAAAAAGTAATTTAAGTCATCAACCAACGTCTTTATTCAATTTTAACTCTTACACAAAACCTATTATATATTTTACCTCAATGTCTGGCCCATTGATTATGTGGTTAGCATCATATATGTATTTCTTACGTATAGAAACATGAAAGAAATTGTGCACATGAATATGACTTGGTAAGGAAAGCTAGTAAGCCATTGGTTCGATTCAAGCTAAAATTTGGGAAGGACCACATAATCGGGGTCCTAATTTAGCACATTTGGTCCATTTCAATGTAGTTTTGTTGGCTCGTACCCAAACATAAACATGATCCCCCACTTGGGATTCCGAAAAATTTCTCTTCCGAACAAAAAATTTGTTTTGCCGATCCTGAGCAGATTTCAAGTTGGCCCATACCTTCTTGACCATCTCCTCCATTTCCTCTAACATATTTGGTCCTAGCAACAATTTTTCCTCTGGAGCACCCCAACTCAAGGGTGTTCGCACTTACGCCTGTATAACACTTCAAAAGGACTCATCTGTAAGGATGTATGGTATCCATTGTTATATGCAAACTCTACCAAGTGTAGGTAGTCCTCCCATTTAGATAGTTGTCTTCTACTACCTGATTTACCCGCTCCGTCTACCCATCCGTTTGAGGATGATAAGTAGTGTTGAAGTGTAGTTGTGTTCCCAATCCTTCTAATAGAGCTTTCCAAAATGATGATGTAAATTTCACATCATGATCAGAAATGACCACCTTGGGTACTTCATCCATTTCAAAAATGTTTTGCATAAAAATTTTAGCAATTTGTACCACTCTATAAGTTGAGTGTACTAGTATGAAATGATCATATTTTCTCAATTTTTCTAGTACCATCATTATCAAGTCATTTGATTTTTTCGACTTAGGGAGTCCTATAATGAAATCGATGGATATGATCTCCCATTTCCATTGAAGAATAGGTAATGGGTGGAGTAATCCTATTCGGCGATGGCGCTCTCCCTTTACTTACTGGCATTCCAAACAATGGGCTAAATATTCTGCTACCTCCTTCTTCATACCAGGCCAGAAAAATTCCTTTCTAAGAGCAGTAATCAGTTTCTTATACCCGGGATGGCCTACATAAGGAATCTTATGATATTCATCTAAAATTAAATTTGTAATACTTTTCTAGTTAGTCACATATATCCTTTTCCTATCAATCACCAAGTCTTTTGAATTTACTTCATATCCCAAATGTTGTTCATGGCTGTTGAAAATTTTAGCGTGCTGCCATAATTATCTATATTCTGAATCTTGCATGGTTGTTTCTCGAATCTGCTCATAAACAATAGTTCATGATTCACTCATACAAACAATTTACCTTTCAACTTAAGGCATACACAATTCAGTTTCCTTTTCCCTTCAAGTGTTTGATTTCAAAATCAAATTTGCTTAGGAAGTTAGCCCAACAAGCCTGCCTAGCATTCAAAGTGGGTTGTTCAAAATAGTTTGTTAGACTATGATGATCAATAATTAACATAAATTTCTTACCCATTAAGTAATGTGACCACATCTTTAAGGCTTGTATGACTGTTGTCAGCTCTAAGTCATAAGTTGAATACTTTTCCTCATATTCTTTAAGATTACTTGATTCATAGGTAACAAACTTTCCTTCTTGCATTAATATGCCACCTACATCTTCTTTGCTAGCATCTGTATAAACCACATACTATTTATTGGCATCAACAATGCTAAAAAGGTGTGTGGTGGTGAGTAGATGTCTGAGGCAATCAAAACTTCTTTGACAATCAGAGGTCCACCTAAGGTTTTTCCTTTCTTTTGCAGAGAGGTAATGGGGTATTCCATCCTAGAAAAACCTTCCAAAAACCGTCTATAATATCCAACTAGACCCATGAATGATCTTATGTCAGCGACGTCCTTTGGTACCAGCCAATCCATGATAGTCCTTATTTTCTCTAGGTCCATTGTGATCCCATCCTTGGTGATAATATGCCCCAACTACTAAATTTGTTCTTTATAGAAATCACCTTTACTATACTTGGCGTATAGCTCGTGTTCTCCTAGAACTTGCAGAACAATGCAGAGATGCTCCTTATGTTATTTTATGTTCCGAGAGTATATTAGTGTATCATCAATAAATATTAACACAAAATTATCCAATAATTGATGAAATATATTGTTCATGAGGCACATGAAGGTCGTTGGGGCATTAATCAGTCCAAAAGGTAGCACTATGAACTCATAATGCCCATAATGAGTCCTAAACGTGGTCTTTGCTATATCTTCCTCTTTTATCCTAATTGCGTGGTAATGAGAGTCGAGGTCAATCATTGAAAATACAGTTGTACCCTTAACCTGACTAAATAATTCATCTATACGAGGTAGGGGGTTTTTATTGTTAATGGTCAGCTTATTTAACTGACTGTAATCCATTCACATTCACAAGGTTCTATCGTTCTTCTTAACAAAAAGCACCGAAGCTCCCAAAGGGGACACACTAGGATAGATATACTTTTTATCAAATAGCGCTTGTAGCTACATTTTTAATTCTATTAGATTTGGTATACTTATATGGTAAGGGTCTTGGGAGACGTGGTAGCTCCCGAAATCAACTCAATGGTAAAATCTATGTCCCTTTTTGGTAGTAGTCCTGGGATTTGCTTAGGGAATACATCTAGAAAATTTTGTACCACTGGTATATTCTCTAGGGAAACAATTTTATCCTTAGAATCAACATACCCTACTTGTATTTCATAAACCTGGCAGCCTTTTCTGGTGCATTTCACTAATTGGGAGGTTTTCATAGGCCTTAATTTCAAAGGTTTTGGAATGCCTTGAATTTCCTATCTTTCCCTTTCTCATCCATGTAATTTGTGGTTTTGGTTTTAAAGTTAATAAGGGAACAATGTTTTTCCAACCAGTCCATGCCTACAAGGATGTTATATGATCCCAAGGGTAACACATTCATATATATCATGATAGACTAACCAACTAATATTAGGGTACAATTGTTGACCTTGGATATCACCCTTTGTTTTTTCTCCCTTGGATAGTTGGAATAACCAAGGATTTTTAAACTTAACAGCCTATAGACAACATTGTTCCACTATCTTGGGGATAATATAACTTAAAGTAGCTCCAGGATCAATTAACATTGATATGATTCAGTCAAAAACTTTACCTTCAAATTCAACCATGGTTGGCTGATATTTTCCATGACGGTGTTCAAGGGCAGCATTAGTTTTATGAATGCTTCTTGCTACTTTTCCCATAGTAGATGCTTCTTGAATCTGTGAAATGTAATCAGCTCCTTTGCAGTGTCGACAATTTTTGACATAATGCGAGCCTCCACATCCCCAACACTGTAAAGGTTATCTGTTTGTTACTTCTACATCTGTTTTGCTTGATTGTTCACTCATCTTAGTTTCACCTGGTAATTTAAATATGGGCTCATTTCTATTCATATTCTGGTTAGTTTGGCCTTTAAACAATCCTTTGTTGACTATGCCCTTATTTCCCTTATGGCTGGAAGTAAATTTAATTCCCTTTTTATCAACACATCTCTTTCCCAGATCTCCATTTTGTTTGGTTTACTAGTAGCATATCTACACATTCCATATAACTCCGTCCACGGTCTCCGAGTTATCAATATCTAGTCCTTCTTCCATGAACAATGAAAGACTAGTGATGAACCATTGCACTTTTTCCTTTTCTTCACATATTTAAGGGACATATCGAAGTAGTGATGTCAATTTTCTTATGAACTCATCCATGGACAATTAGCCCAGTCAGAGATCATGAAACTCCTTTGCCTTTTCATCATTAAATCTTTTAGTTAGGTATTTCCTTTAAAATACCTTTAAAATTTTTCCAAGTTATGCTTTGTTCATTTACTCTGCATAACTATTTTTACTTCTTCCCACCATAGGGTGGCTTTCCCTTGTACTTGGAAGATGGCCATATGAGCCGTTAAATTTTGGTCATACTCATACAGCTAGAAATACTTGCTCATATTGATGAGCCAGGCTTTCACTGCCTCTTCCTATTCACGATCAAAGAGGGGAGACTTTATTTTTTGAAATTCACCTTGAAGTTCCATTTTTTATCTTTTCTGTGTCTTGTGTCCTGACACATTATTCGATTCTTCTTCATGATTCTCCTCGCCACCTTCTGTTTCCACATTCTCAATCTGGAATTCTTGTTCCCCTGTCATATTTTGATGCTCAAGGCTAGGCACTAGTAGCCGATAATTCTGTCTATCATATAGGCTCTTCATAATCTTCTCCTACTCCTCCATCATCCTTTCGTTACCTGCCCATAACTAGGCCATCTCATCCTTCAATTCTTGTACAATTTCCATGATAGAAGTATTGGTATTTCGTGACTCATCACCCAACTGCACCCATACCTCAGGATTGCCATGTTGAAATGATGTTGGTCTTATTCCCATTATGGAACAATGTGGTTGATTTCCAGTTCTTCTCATGCTGACTACTTCCTTGCTTCATAGATGTTGTTATTTACTTATATTCCAGAGGTCTCAAATTTGCAACGTGAGCACTCCGATAACATATATCACACATCTACAAGTTAAATATGCATAAATAAAATTCAAAATAAAATTACTGTAATTTAAGCATAAAACTATTATCATTTAAGAATTTATGATTTCATAGAGCCGTAAAGTATTTACCAAAGTAATTCTGGTTATTATGAAATCTCTCTATTATGTTATGAACCTTTACAACATGACATACCATGACCCTTGCATGATTTGCACGATTATAGTTTACAAGGTTATAATGAAGGTGGGATTTCTAACCGAGCCACTTGTCCCTTCAACATGACTAACTAGACCATAGCTCCATGGTATTTAAGCCTGGACTTTATTGTCGTCCATTTTTCTGAACTAACATTAATTCTCACCACTCGACCTCCAATGCTACATTAACGCTCTGCCTATTGTATCAGCGTAGGTGGAGGCATCTCTTCCCTCGAGTCTTCGTTTTCATATAGCTCTGACGTTGGCCTCGGGACTATCTCCATCTCAACGACCTTCGGTTGTCACTTGGATCGAACGGTGGAGGAGAACCTTGGGGTTCTATGCCTCGGAAGTAATTTTGTCGTTCCTTCATTATTTCCTTTCCTGGAGATGGAAACAACATGCTTAGAGGTGCTTTCTCCATACTCAGGTTCTCATAGGTCTATTTCTCATTGTTGGATTCTATTTGTACTCTATCCTAGTTCGTTATTGCCATACTATGACTTCTAATCATCTCTGGCTTCAATGGCAGGTGTATTGGCCTCTGGCTCAACACTCTGTAGTGAGGAGGGTTTGCACCATTGGTGTAAATCAAGTAATGTCAACATTATTTTTCTTACTATCTTAGTTCTCAAGCCCTTTCACAATTATTGTTTTTCGTATTTCAGCTTTTAATCCTCGATACTCCTACCAGTTGGGATGGAGGGTTTTGCAGGTTTTAACGTCTTGTACGAGTTGGTGGAGGAAGCTCTTGCTTGGTCATCTGAGCATGACAAATTTACTACCATGTACTTGTGCTTGCATAAGGTTTTCCAGTTAAGGTTCTTTCTTGGTTGAAGGTTTCGGCTGTAGAAAGAGGCTTCATTTGTGCACTACTATGATGTTAACATACTTAACTATATTTATTTTGAACATTGTTGGCCCTTAAAGGGCAATAGGAATTTTGCATATTTGCAAGGGGGTTTCGCAAACCACTATTAATTTACTAGCTTTAAGTAGCTACATTTATTTTCAAAGTAAACCTTAAAAGGGGTGAAATGTATTTTGTATGTTTGTAAAGGGTGACGTGGTTCAATACCCCATCCTGACTCACTTAGCCACCCTTCATGGTGACAGGCTAGACAACTTTGTAATGTGGTTAGAGTGATCTACAGTTCTTTAGATACTATTAACTTTTTTATTGTTTACACATATTCTAAAAATGACATGTTTCATTAGTTCTTCATCATTTTTGTCAGAGTTAGTAGTCTATTTACTTGTCTATTCTCCAAGTAGAGATGGTAAATCATTTTCCTTGACTGCGAGGGTAGCAAGATGAAATCTCTTGGTTTACCTATCACAATCTATAATTTCTCATTTAATTCATTCTACTGCTTTCTTTTCTTATCCATAATACGAATGTTGTTTCATCCTATATATACGTATATGTTCATTTGTTCTGATGTTTTTATTTACTGCTGTAATGTATTCTCAACTAAACTCTATCAGTTGTTTTTTGTCAATGTCCACCGAAATTGACTGTACATTTTACTGGGTATAAAAGGTAGTCTACCTCTCAACTGGATGCATGAAAATTACTTACGAACTATCAATACAAAGTCCTCATGTTAAGTAGTCCATCCTACTATCTATTAGCAAATGTCATGCATAAATTTGTATAAAGATACATAACAAAATCTTAATTAATTAATAAGAGAATTTTCACTTATCTTGTGCACATTGTCTCCAACGTTTAGTCTACAACGAAACCTTGTTGCTCGATATTCTTCCTCCCAACCTTGAGAATATTATATTGAGCAATCTCCCCTAGAGTTGTTCTTGGACACATGAACTTTCTTCCTTTTTATTATAAGAACTCACTATCTCACATCTATGTGGTCCAAACCAGACCTAGCTATAGAACACTACCTCACATCTCAACATAGAGTTTCTTCCTTTTCTTTTCTTTCTTGCTCACTTTTCCTTCGTGATCTCAATACCCCTATCCTCTTTATCTTGAAGGAATTAGTTAGTGACAGATAAGTGTCACTCATAACTACTTTAACAAGTAAAAGAAATATTTACAAGTAACTGTTATTTCACTTCTGCATAATTAAATTCACCAAATAATTTTATAACTAAAAATAATAAACAGTTTGTTTGGCTTGCTACAAATTAAATATTCACCTTATTTGGGGATATCACAATTATATAAATTTATTAGTAGATTCTACTCAATCAATAAATTCATTGTGGTACATATTTATGAAAAGCGCATTTTATATACAATGTAATAAATCTACCTTATAAAAATTTATAATATAATTGATATATTTTTATATGCTAGATGTATATATTGTATATAAAAGATTTTATATACAATTTATGCCATATAATTTATTTAACATTTTGAATTATCACATTGCACATATAAAGTGCTAATAAACAATCATTAAAAAAAATCTATCAATTGAATAAAACAAAATCAATTTAATAAAATCTATGGAGCCCATAAAATCTAATGCATTAAATACATTGAATGTAATAAATCTAAATATTCTATTCAACTGACCTAATTCTATTGCAATCTAATGTATTTAACCTATATAATCTAGATAAATTCAAATATATTGAGTGCATTTAAAATCTATTAAATGCATTCATTACAAATTTTACTGTATTCAATTGATTGAAATCAATGTTTTCAATAGATTTTAATGCAACAATAAATTCCATAGATTGAATGCATATCTTGAGTGTATTTCAATAGATTGCAATAGATTTAAGAGCATTAAATTGCAGTAAAATTTGGTTCATTTAAATTTACATTGTATTCATTCACTCAAATTTAATTAAATTTATTACATTCAATGTATTAATGTGTTAGAAATATTCATAAAAAAATTCATTCAATCCATAAAAGAATTCAACTGAAATATTAGTTCCATTTGTTGAATAAGATCAGTGACTCAAATGTATAATTAATTATATTAAAAATTAATCGTAATTTTTATATAATAAAATTCTTTTCAATTCATTTATTTTATATAATCATATTTTTATTTTTATTTAAATAATTATATTATTAAATATTAAGTAATTTTAATATATTTTTCTTTATTAAAAATGTTTTCTAAATTTATATGAATCTATGTCAAAAATATACATAAAATTAAATTTATTTATTTTAAACTTAAAAAATATATTAGAAAAATCAAAACATATAACAGATTAACCAAAAATAAACAAATATCCATTAAAATGAAAAAGAAGAAAAACAAAGACTCCAAGAAAGAAAAGTTACGCCAGTGAACTTTCTTAGTTATACATTTATAACAACGAAAAGTGAGTAAATTGTACCATCATGCAGTTAGCTCCCTCGAGTGCTGCTCAATAGTCCCTAACTCGAGCAGTTTTATTACTTAGGGATTGCTCACCTCCTCCTCTTGTATTTTTCATTTATGTTTTATTATTGAAAATTTTACTTGATATTTGTGAAAATTATAAATTTAAAATATTTTATTTGTAAAATATAGTATTCTAAAAATTGTAAAACATATGTTTAATTTTCCGCATATAACAACACCGCATGTAAATGTTGTTATGATTTTTAGAATAGATTTTAAATTACCAAATATCACAATTTCTGGTCTACAATTTTATTCTTTCATGTTTGATGACAATCCTACTTCATTTTTCAATATATAATATAATATTCTTCATCTTTCTAAAGTGATCTGCAATGTTAAATGTCCTTAATAAGATCAGTGGCTGAAATATATGATTATTCATATAAAAAAATATTTTGGTATCTATTTTGGGATTAAAAATTAATCCAAAAGTTTTGGATAATGTTTTTATATTCATTGGCCAAATTTCTATATATATATATATATAATAGAGTGGATTTTGTCTCAATAGTGTGCCTCACTAACCATGCAATAACGATGGAAATTGAACGTTTCCAGGGCAGAAATTTAGAGGCACCATAAAAGAATGTGTCTTACAGGCTAAACTCGTTAAAAGACAGGCTAAACTGGTTAAAAGAGAAACACATCTGTATTAATCCAACTTAAAAAAGAAACACTCTTACATTTTACATAAATATGATAATTATTAAACAACCATTTTTCAAATAATTATTAAACTAAGAACCACTATTTCAAAAAATTATTAAACTATATATCAACTAATTATTTATTATAATTTCAAATATATAACAGTAAATTCAGGTCAAACTGTGACCAAATCACAAATCATTTTTATTATTTAAAATCTAAATATTTGATATTCATATTTAATATCAGTCTTACATCACGATTCACACCATACCCGCGTACAAATTATTATAAAAATACCGTCATTTATAAGATAAACCACCATATCAACACTAAAGTCCTGGAATCCCTGTGAAAAAGCCAGACAAATCAACCAATACATCTTCGTTCACTATCAATTTGCTTTTTGTTGATACTGTATTTGATATGGCAAGAATATTTTCTGAGATGAGGAAGGCGAATCGGGTGTACACGTCGATGTTTCTCTCTATATTTAGTTTGTAATCTATGTTCTACAGTAACAGCTCAACCCATCCATCCGATAATATCCTCTAAACGTGCTGAACATGACTAAAAGTGGCAATATTGCACGCCAAGATTCTAATTTTCTATATAAATCATCAGTTTCTGCGGATCATTCTCATGTCAATGCATTGCGACCTTGAGCTGTTGTATGTATCTTTATCGGATCTCTAACAGTAACATTGGGCGCCATCTCGGAAAAATAAGGAAGGAGTTGTTGATATTTTCTGTTAATTAATTTTGGAAAATATCTCATGTATGTGATAACAATAGGATTTGTTGTTAAGTTAGCTTCAGTTATTGCATCCTATATTTGTTGCGAGAGAATTTATGATTCAGTTCTCTACTCCCAAGCTATAAAATGTAAGCCCGTAAAGGATATTTGAGCTGAGAGGGTGTGAGGAATTATGTGTTGTAATCTCGTGTTGAATACTAAGATTGTGGATGCCTCTGTTTGGTGGATGTAGCCCAGATTGGTTGGGTGAACGAAGTTAAATTTGTTGTTTCATGATTTCTATTGTGCATATGTTTTACTTATGTTTCTACTGTGATTACTCTCACAATTGGTATCAGAGCCTTTTAGGTCTGATATGCTATGTGGATTTTCTATGTTGGATGCACCATGTAGCGGTCGATTGAAGGTTTTTTCTGTGAAATTGTTCTGCGTGAAGAAGATTGGAACAAAATGGTGTTAATTTGCAGGTCTATGTGTAGTGTAAGGGCAGAACAATGCTAGGTCGTATAAGTCAGGAGCGCTGGCACTAAAACAAGCATGTACAAGTCTGTGCATGAATCAAATTGTGAATGGTTGTGCAAACCTAAATTCAATTTGTATGAATACGTTTTTTTATATTAATAACCTTTGTGATGTGACTATGCACATAAGTTGAAAAAATCAATGTTATTGATTGTAGTAGACAAAACTATGTAGGGAAAATCGATATTGTTTAAATAATGTCGACTTTTTGAAGATTTGCAGACATCGCACAACTGAAATGTAATACCCACAGCGATTGCCATAAGTTTAAATGGAAATTCGAAGCATCAATCACGAATGGCAGGTCGATGATTCAATTGTAGAAATGTGAGAAGGTTCAACAGTGATCGAGAGCAGTCGATTGAACAGAATGTGGAAAAAAGTGCTAAGCAAACTAAATCAGCTATAGAGATGAGGTTAACTCCACAGGGAGAATGTCCAAATGTTTGGAAAGCGGAATGACAAGAAAGTCTGTCATTGGAGAATGCGAGGCAAGCCATCCTTGTATCGAATATTGTATGCACCAAATCTGCATTTGTCAGAGTCTAAATGAATATTGAATCTGGTTGATTAAAAAAACAGTTTGGTTCCATGTTCAAGGCAAATGTATGTCTAATTGTTTAATTGCAGAGGTTTCGAAGCAAAGGATTAGATGAACTTCGACTTGAGTGCAGGTGGAGTCGATGAGGAATGGTTTTTGGCCAACGTATATAAAAATTGGCAGAGCACAGATGGTGCAGCGCTGGAATGAATGCACGGAGAATGGTAAGTGTGGGTACATTGTTTTTTGATCTTAAAATAAAATATTAAGAGTGTACGAGAATATGGAAAATGGGATTGAATGAAAGTATGTTATTAAAGGCATTTTAATGAAGGCAAAGGCATTTTATATCCCTTTATAAGGCAAAGGCATTTTTTTTAAAATAAAAACTTGATTTATTAAAAGTTGCAACTGGAGATTTTGTGTGACACAACATGGCAAAAACTCAAAGTACTCAATTTGAGATCAAGAAGTTCAATGGTAAAAACAACTTCAAGATCTGGAAAGTGAAGATGTATGATCTACTTGTTCATCAAGGCGTGGCGAGGTCATTGTTGGGAAAAGCCAAACAGCCTTACACCATGACAGATGATGAATGGAGTGACTTGGATGAAAGAGCACTAAGTTTCATTCGACTGTGTTTTGTTTAACATCGTGTCAAAGAAAATTGCTGCTGGTTTGTGGACAAAGCTTGAAAAGTTGTACATGACAAAATCCTCAACCAATAGGATTCTTCTGAAGTGACAGTTATACAGTTTGCGCATGAAGGAAGGTACATCTATTACTGATTATTTGAATACCTTTAATACTCTCCTCGTGCAGTTAGAAAGTATAGAAGTAAAATTTGAATCAGAAGATAAAGCTATAAATTTATTATGCTCGTTGCCCGAGTCATGGGATCATTTTGTTACTTCTATAAGTCTTAGTTCATCATAAACCCTTGAATTTGATGATTTTGTTGTAGCTTTGTTGTCCGAAGAAACAAGGAAGAGGTCAAATTCGGAAACCTCTACATCAGAAGCAATGATGGTCAGAGGTCATTCTAAAAAAAGACGCTTCAGTAAGCACAACAACTCACGTTCAAAATCGAAAGGGAAGAAGAGTAAGGTAAAGCGTTGGTTTTGTAGCAAATCAGGTCATTTGAAGAAGGACTGTTGGAAGAGACAACAAGCATCCAAAGAAGACTCTTCGATAGAGAAGAAAGAAGCAAACACGATAGATATATGTTCGGCATCCATTTCAGGTATGAGTGATGAAGTGTTATCAGTTAATTTGTCTAATCATGATCAACATTTGTTGTTAGATTCTGGTGCGTCAAATCACATGTGCATTCATAGAGAATGGTTTAAAACTTATAAATCAATCAATGATGGAGTAGTTTACATGGGAAATGATGTCACATGTAACATTGTGGGAATTGGAAGCATCCAGCTTAAAATGTTTGATGGGACAAATAAAATTATAACTGATGTAAGACATGTACCTGAACTAAGAAAAAAACTCATTTCACTAGGAGTACTAGACACTAATGGATATAAAACTTTTATTCAAGGTGGAGTAACGAAAGTTTATAAAGGAATTTTACTAGTAATGAAAGCAAAGAAGGTTGGAAATCTTTTTCAGTTAGAAGGAAGAACAGAGTCAGATCATGTTTCTACAGTATCTGAAAACGACAGTAATTCTATTCGTTTATGGCATCAAAGGTTGGGCCATATGAGCGAAAGAGGTTTAAATATTTTATCGGATCATAAGTTACTTCCTAATTTAAAGTCTATTAAGTTAGATTTCTACAAACATTGTCTATTTGGGAAACAAAGCAAGTAAAAGTTTAAAACTCAAAAACATACTAGTAAGGGAATCCTTGATTATATCCATTCTGATGTTTCGGGTCCATCTTCTACAAAATCATACGGAGGATTGTCATATTTTGTATCTTTTATTGATGATTTCTCTAGAAAAGTGTGGGTCTACATGTTAAAGAAGAAGTCTAATGTATTCACAGTTTTCAAACACTTTAGAGCATTAGTTGAAAACATCACTCGAAGAACCATTAAATGTTTAAGAACTGAAAATGGTGGTGAGTTTGCTTCAAAGGAATTTGATAATTATTGCAAGGATGCTGGGATTGAAAGACATAAAACCACTGTATATACTCCTCAGCAAAATTGGAGTTGCTGAATGCATGAATAGGACTCTTTTAGAAAAAGCAAGAAGTATGCTTAGTAATGCCAATTTGCAGAAGGAATTGTGGACAGAAGCGGTTTCTACAGCTTTCTATTTGATAAATCAATCACCATCAACTGCAATAGGATGTAAAATTCCTCAAGAGGTATGGAAAGGTCATCCTTGTGATTATTCTAAACTTAAAGTTTTTGGTTGTGATGCATATGCTCTAGTTCCAAAACATCAGCATTCTAAATTAGATCCTAAATCAAAAAGATATATCTTTGTTGGATATGGTGATGGGACTCAAGGATACAGATTGTGGAATCCTACTACTCACAAGATCGTCATTAACAAAGATGTTAAATTTAATGAATCTTCACTTGAAAATCGAGATGTAGATGATAAATTGAAACAGGATAATATATCTAACCTTCAACGCATTCAATTTGAAACCAGTTCAAATACTTATGATAGTCAAGATGAACAAGTTTCAGATGTAGATCATGAAAAAGTTTCAAATGCGAACCATGAACATGTTTAAGATGTAGATCATGAAGAAGTTCCTACAGATAATAATCAGCAAATTGTGGAAGTACCAGAAACATCTTTAAGGAGGTCCACAAGAATGAAACATCCTCCTAAAAGGTATGATGATTATGTTACTTCAATTGCTTTAACTGCTAATGATGATGAATGTTTGTGCTATCAGGAAGCTGTAGAAGGCTCTAAAAGTGAAAAGTGGAAAGAATCTACGAAGGACGAGATGATGGCATTAGTCAAGAATGCCACATGGGATCTGGTAGAACTTCCTAAAGACAGAAAAATTGTGGGATGTAAATGGGTTTACGAACTGAAAAGGGGTGTTGATGATACAGAGGACAGGTACAAAGCAACGCTAGTGAAAAAAGGTTTTTCTCAGAAAGTAGGCATTGATTTTCATAAGATATTTTCACCAGTTGTAAAAATTGTTTCAATTCGAATTGTATTAGCATTAGTTGCTTTACTTGATTTAGAATTACAACAACTAGATGTTAAAACTACATTTTTACATGGAGGTTTAGGTGAGGAGATTACATGAAACAACCAGAAGGGTTTGTTGAAAATCGCAACAAGAAATTTGTCTGTAGGCTCAAGAAATCATTGTATGGTCTAAAGCAGTTGCCTCGTCAATGGTACAAGAAGTTTGATTCTTTCATGATGAGTCAACATTATATAAGAATTAAATAGACCATTGTGTTTAATTTAAGAAATTAAGTAATGGCATGTTCATTATCTTAGTGTTGTATGTTGATGATATGCTTTTAGCAAGCAAAAGCATAATAGAGATCAACAAGTTAAAGGCTCAGATGGCTAGGACATTTGATATGAAAGATCTAGGAGCAGCAAGACAGATTTTGGGCACGGAGATTTTTAGAGACAGGAGCAATGGTAAGCTATGGCTATCACAACAGAAGTATATTGAGAAAATACAGTTGAGGTTTGGTATGAACAATGTGAAGCTTGTTTCAGTCCCTTTAGCTTCCCACTTTAAGCTTTCTTTTAGTTTATGTCCTAACACAAATGAAGAAAAAGAAAATATGTATCGAATTCCATATGCAAATATAGTAGGTTGTTTGATGTATGCGATGGTTTGTACTCGACCAGATATTTCACATGCAGTTGGGGTTGTCAGCAGGTATATGGCAAATCCAGGAAAAGAACACTGGTAAGCAGTGAAATGGGTGCTTTGGTATTTGAGAGGCATCAGTGATTATTGTATCACTTATAACAGAAGTAGTGAATTTGTTTGCGGATATGTTGATTCCAATTTTGTAGGTGATTTGGATAAGAGAAGGTCAACATCAGGGTATATCTTTACTCTTGCAAGTGGAGCTATAAGCTGGATGTCAAAGCTATAGAACATTGTTGCTTTATCCACTACTGAAGCAGAATACATAGCTGCTTCACATGCTTGCAAAGAAGCGATTTGGTTGAAAGGTTTGTTTGGTGAGTTTGGTAGGTTACACGAAAACATAAAGTTATTTTGTGATAGTCAAAGTGCAATTCATTTGGCTAAGAATCTGGCCTATCATAGTAAATCAAAGCATATACTTATCAAGTAACATTTTGTAAGACAGGTTATCACTGAAAGGGGAGTCTCTCTTGAAAAAGTGTATACAAAGGAGAATTGTGCAGACATGTTCATGAAACCAATTTTGCTAGAGAAGCTACGTTGGTGTATGGCTTCTCTTGGCTTGCAGAAAAGATAAAATAATAAAGGAATAGTGTATCAGGATAATTGTTGTCAAGGTGGAGATTGTTGAGATTTTATGTTAATTAATTTTGGAAAAAATATCATGTGTGTGACAACAATAGGATTTGTTGCTAAGTTATCTCCAGTTATTCCTGAGGAGGAGATATTGCATCCTATATTTGTTGTGAGAGAATTTATGATTCAATTTTCTACTCCCAGCTATGAAATGTAAGCCTGTAGAGGATATTTGAGCTGAAAGGGTGTGAGGAATTATGTGTTGTAATCTCATGTTGAATGATAAGATTGTCGATGCCTCTGTTTGGTGGATGTAGCCGAGATTTGTTGGGTGAACCACGTTAAATTTTCCGTCTCATGATTTCTATTGTGCATATGTTTTGCTTATGTTGCTGTTGTGCATACTCTGATAGGAGTTAGGGGTACTATTAGAAATCAGCATAGTTAAGCATGATACATGTGTTGTTGCAGATTTTACAAGGTGAAACCTGTTACCATGTTCTAAACCTATTTTGCTAGACTGAAATTCTTCAAAATTTGATTGCAGCAGTATTGAAATAATTTTTTTTTTATAATGGAAGTGGAGTCGACACTATGAAGGCCCCTTAAGCACCCAAAATATTAAATCTCAATAGTTGCAACCCGATTTCTAAAACTTACGATTAAACCTAGATTTCAACCCCAATCAAAACGATATATTAAACAAATATTTTAAATGGAATACTTATCTAAAAAAAATTGCAGAAC
The DNA here is from genome assembly GCA_000404065.3 of Pinus taeda. Classification (NCBI taxonomy): domain Eukaryota; kingdom Viridiplantae; phylum Streptophyta; class Pinopsida; order Pinales; family Pinaceae; genus Pinus; species Pinus taeda. The sequence goes on from APFE030277968.1 coordinate 19,042, forward strand.
AAGGGATTGTGCACCTTTCTTAGCAGAAAGAAGGCGACAAAATCCCCTTCACAATCCTTCCAGCAAATCTTTCAATGAATTTGACCTAACTTAATTGCATATGGCTTCGCTTCAACAATTCCAACAATGCACCAAGTAAGAAATGCATGCATCTATGGAGAAATGTACACTACATTTATTAAAATAGATGGATTGAGAGATGTTACAATCCTAAATAGAATGGTGGTGGTTACAATCCTAGATGGAGTGGTGAAAATGCATGCATCCATGGAGAAATGTACACTACATTGCTTACAATAGATGAATTGAGAGTTGTTGCAATCCTAAATAGAATGATGGTTGTTATAATCCTAGATGGAGTGGTGGAATCCAGGTTACAATCGAACTAATAAAACATAAAACATAATATCCATCAATCCATTAGGTTACAATCCATCAATACATAATCCATTAGGTCACAATCCAACTAATAAAACATAATAACTTTAATAACAAATGCATGTCCATTAGAAGTTCGATGTAGCTAAATAATTTAACAATATATGGAGTGATGTTGGTTGCAAGGAGTGCCAAATGTTACAATCCAAGTTATAATCTGTATTTTTTTATAGCTAATTAATTTAAGAATATTTGGATTGGCTTGTTGGCATTATGGCACAGGTTTGGGGCTATGGCACAAGTGTTGTCCTCGATGGCAACCTTCTTTGGTATCAGATCTCAGTTCAAGCACTCAGAGAGTAGAGAAAGACATATACGCAGGTTCATCTAGATGAAGGTGCGTATACACGCGGGTTATTTGTTACAAAAGTGCATATATGTTGGGGATCATTCTTTTGGTCCATGGCAGTTAGGTCTTGGAACTTGAACCTATGTTTTGGACCATGGCGTTTCGTCATATGTGTTGATCCCTAGTTTTGGGTTCATGGTATTGAAAGGTTATGGTTTTGGACCATGGTATTGGAGAAGGCCTAAGGCTATAATAAAGGAAGGAGATCTTGTGAAAAATCACCATCTGAATTATTATTGAAGATCTGATAAAGTGCTAGAGCTGGTATATTGGGTGGTGATGCAGATCTGGATCTGAAGGAAGGAGGAACCTTAGTGCAAAAGGAAGGATAAGTTATATTCATGGATCATAATCTTTAAGCCTGAATGATAGTATCTTTATATGATTTTGATCTGCTAGATGTGGCGCTTGTTTGATCTATAAGTCTGATAATCTGGGTTAATCAGTGATTGAATATCTGGAAGAGTGTGTTGTCCTTTATAGATCTGTATGCAGGTTCAGTGAAGCAAAGGCACGTATAGACGCACTTTAGGTGAAGTAAAGGCGCGTATACGCAGGTTGTTCCATACGTGTAATGACCAAACAGTTATATGAATAATTTTCTAAATTACCATGCTAGGTAAATATGAAAACCAGAATTATTACTTTATTTATGTTGAAATGTTATTAGTTCAAATGATGGATTAAATAATATTGTAAATAGCCTTATGAGAAAAGTTATTTACTTCCTCTTGTCTAATTAAAAGAAACGGTTGCCAGCAAACAAGGGGCAACCCTAACTACTTTTTCTTTCAATAGAAATGGAAAAAGAAAAGAGATCTGGGCTGTTAAGGAATAGACAGGGAAAGTAGGAGGACAAGAATAAGAGAAAGGAGTAATATGTCTGGTGAGGACCAGATGGTACCAGCACTGCTGTGCGTTATTCTGCACTGCTATTATCGTGCATGACCTTGCTGAAGGCAGTGGCTTGCAAGTGAGCTTGGGGGAGAGAATTAGATCTGAATGACTGATCTCGTGGTTGGGAGGATAACAAGCTTTAAATGAGTTTCTCCAGTTTGGAAGGGATCAGAAACTAAAGAAGGCACAGTACAGGTAAGTACACTATGATTAAAGTATTTTATTTAGAAATTCATCTTAAATCTTTAAAGGTTATCAGTAACTGTAAATGAGAGTTCACTGTAAATCTGTGAAGGTTGTTATTACCTGTAAATGAGAATTCATTGTAAATCTGCGAGGGATATGGATAACTGTAACGAGAATTAATTACGAATCTATAAGGCTAATGCTAATGGTAAATGAAAGAGTAATATAAGGGAACTAGGTAGTTCGTTTATTTCCTCTTATTTGTTAAGTCTGGTAGGGCATTCCTCAGTTAGAGTAACCACTGAACAACTCAGAGGGTAACCCGAGAATAACCAGTACTATATTGAATTTAAACAAAGTAGAAATTACGTTGTATATATCAGAACCGTAGAAACATGGTCAAGTAAAGTACAAATACCACTACTCCAGACAAGCAATTTATAATATAGCGAACAGCAGAGAGTTCGGTAAGATGGAACCAAGATTACATTAAAACTTGCAAACTAACACATATAATGACATTAAAAGAACTGTACTATAAGTCGTAAAGCCGAGGGGTTTTCTGGCTTTAAATTATTTCCAACACTTATATCACGAGGGCATAAGTACTTGGACTCAGCATGGTACAGATGCAAAACAAAGAGATTTAACTGTAAAACCTTAAATGACCTGAGTCGGGAAATCTAGTATAATGATCATGGATAAAGCAAACAACCTGTAAGTGTATATATATAGAGAGAGAATCACAAAATATCCAATACAGACCATATATCAATGGAACCCTGTATAAAATCAGAGGATAAGGATATACATATATGAATTGTAAGCCGCAAACAGATTTTCTGGGTTAAGGAAGGCATCAACATAGATATGCATTTATCAGGCGCAAGAACCTATAGAATATCCCGAACAAGCAAATCGATACCTCAACAGATACAATAACTGTAACCACAACTGACATTTATATTTAGGACTGCAATGCTCGGAATATTTCTCAACGGAAAACTCAGAGGTATTTATGCAATATAAGGCAGCAAACGCTAAAACAATGCATAACCCTCGTGAGAAAAACCATGCAACAAGATGAATAACCAGGAAGCGCAATAATAAACCGCGCAAATTCCGGATGCATCGATAATAATAGACAAAGCAATATAAAGAGTTAAATTTATATAAATAACAGAAGGTGTTACAGTATAAGTCTTGGAATCAAACAATACACCGAACCCAAAAGTACCAGCAATGTAAGACTAAATAAGTCTGCCGACCGGCTACATATCATTTAATACAGAATAAAGCTCATTATCATACTCGGGTCCTCGAAGAAGCTCGAGTAAGTTCATATGACCGACCCTGACCTAAGCTATAACCGCCCAGTATTACAAAATGAATCAGAACCCCCAGTAACATAAATGCCCATGCCGAGAGCTTCACAGCTCGTGCAAGCCATAACGGAGCAGGAGTTAACTCCTGGCATGAAAAGAAAACGATATTCAGGAATTGAACTCGAGCTAAACAAACAATGAGGCCGTAAGCTACGGTAACTTACCCGGCGATTCGCAGAAGGTTGAAAACCTGTGCACTCCTATCGCCGCAGACCTTCACGCCTGGTATCTTGTTCAGGCACACATTGCACCAATAAATTAATCCCGTCGTGGCAAACAAAAGACAGTAAGAAAAATTTAGATATGTTAAAAGACCTCAGTTACCTGGAGCAGAACGAAAACTCTACCATTCCACGCAGAGAAGTATCGATATCATCCTCGACCAAAGAGGTCCGTCAATCCAGTGAGGGCAACAGATTGTTTAGGTGGTAACCAGAGCAGATCCAGGTATGCCATGGCAGAATCGACAGAGAACCCATCATCGGGAGAGCGCTGCCTCGCAAGCCACCCTCGCAAATAACAGACCCAAACCCTAGGTAAACCCTTTTCAATTAGCATAAACCATTTACCACCGTAGATTCCAGACTTCAAATCCTGGGCGTTCATTACATGCCTGATCCCGAGGTTGTGGCAGGCTTAGCTGTGGCATTTATTGCCACCAGCTACCGTAGCACATTCACCAAGGTTCGTATCAAAGGAGATAGCGAGGAGACCAGCTATCCCCATCCGGACTGCAAGTGGATCGCCTCCAGATTAGCAAGTATCAGTCAGAGAAATTAGCATTAAGGTTCGATAGACAAGTGGTGGCAGGAACGCCAAGGTGACATGGCCGTTCCGCCAACTCATGGCATAAACAATGTATAAAATGCCCCCACCATATATATATTAACATGTAAACTATTAATACAATGTAATACGCATGAGCTATTATTACCTCAAGTAAATAGTTAATGTAGTCCGAAGATTGGTACGCTTTAATAAGTAAATTTTTTTTTGTGTAAGGGTAGTGACATATGGTATCAGAGCCCAGATACAGCACTGTGGCCTCTGGGTAGAATAGCAATGACAGACAAGGACATTGTATTAAATAAATAACAAATACTCATTACCGATAATACTCTTGAATGTTGCTTTCTATTTTTGCAATGAAGTACAGGATCCAGGTTTTGAAGACGGAGACATGAGGAGAGCGGATAACACAACAGGACGATCTGTAATGGGGCAGGGTGTACCTGGTCCGGAGAATAACCCAGAACTGTGGGTGCAACTTGGGGAAGAAGCCAGAGTTACAAACCAGGCAATCCTGGAGATGGTGCAAGAACTGAAGAACGAGATGGCTCGTCTATAGGAGGACAATGCTCAGTTAACGATGGAACAAGAAAGAATCTTGAAGAGTTTGTCTGACAGACAAAATCAATTACCAGTTAATCCTAGTGCAGAACAGAAAAGGATGTCTGAAGAACAGAATCATCACATACCTCCCGAAGGATCAGAAGAATGAGAGGAACGCTCCGATAATGTATTTGACCAGCAAACCTCAAAAAGACAAAAGGTAGAATTACACGGAGAATTCCACAAAATTAAACCACCACATTTTGATGGAGAACAAGAAGAAGCGACTGAAGCCTGGATCATTAATATGAACAAGTATTTTCAGCTTTATGAGTATGATAACAACCTTAAAGCACGACTGGCTATCTTTAAATTACAAGGGAAGGCCACCTTATGGTGGGAGGAAGTGAAGATAGTAAAAGGGGTCACCGAACATAATATTACATGGGACAGCTTTCAAAGGTTCTTTAACGAGCGATATTTAATGGAACGCTTCTATGATGAAAAGGTGAGAGAGTTCCATGATTTGTGATTAGGACAGCATACTATGGACGAATTCATCACTCACTTTACTTCCTTACTTTGTTACGTGCCATATATCAGGGAAGAAAAGGAAAAAGTCCAGCAATTTGTTAGCAGTTTGCCACAATATATGCGAGAGAGGATTGAGTTTGACAATCCAAAGACAATGGATGAAGTAATGCGCAAAGCTAGAATTTGTTATCAACAAAGTAAATAGAAAGGGGAAACTGTTAACAGGAAATGGAATGAGAAGAGAGGTTTTAAGACAGTTGGAAACAGCAAAGGGAATCGCAGCAATGGAAATAAGGGAAATGGCAAAGGAGCAAACAACAGATTTACACCAAGAGCTACATCTAAGTTTAGAACCACAAATGAGGCCAAGGTCAGTGAACAACAACCAAGGTTGGACAGTGAAGGTACAGCAAGACCCCCGGTGCAGTGCTGGGGTTGTGGGGGACCTCACTACATTAAAAATTGTCCATAGCGGAAAGGAACTGAACAATTATCCCAAATTCATGAAGCTTCAACAGTGGGCGAGGTTGGTCACAGTGTACCCAGGATTAACGTGGCTCTGGAAGACCGTCAGGTAGAATATCAGCCAACCATGGTTGAATTCGAAGGTAAAATCTCAAACCTTACCATATCTGTTTTAATTGACCCTGGGGCTACGCTAAGCTATGTGAGCCCAAAGATAGTGGAACAATGTAGTTTACAATCTTTTAAATTTAAAAATCCTTGGCTAGTACAACTAGCTACTGGAGCCAAGCGACGGGTAACAGCCAAAGTCAACGATTGCTCATTTACCATAGCAGACCAGCCAGTGACAGCTGATCTGAACGCACTCCCTCTTGGCTCCTATGACATCCTAATCGGAATGGACTGGTTAGAAAAACACTAGTCATTAGTTGATTGCAAACCCAAAGTTATTTACTACAGAGACCAACAAGGGAACAGGAAAGAAATGCAAGGAATTAAGCAACCAGTGCAAGTTCACCCGATAACTGCAAACCAACTAGTAAAATGCATACGGAAGGGGTGTTAAGTCTATGCCATTCAAGTAGGATATGCAGATTCCAAGGATAAATCAGCATCTTTGAACAGTATTCCTATAATACAAGAATTTACAGATGTATTTCCAGAGGAAATTCCTGGACTACCACCGCGAAGAAATATAGATTTTACCATTGAGCTGGTACCCGGGGCTGCACCAGTATCACGAGCACCCTACAGAATGAGTATACCTGAACTGACAGAATTGAAAATGCAGTTGCAGGAATTATTAGACAAGGACTAAATTCGCCCTAGTGTGTCTCCATGCGGAGCTCCAGTGTTATTTGTCAAAAAGAAGGATGGTACCCTCTGGATGTGTATCGATTACAGACAATTGAATGAGTTTACCATCAAAAATAAGTACCCCTTACCCTGGATCGATGAATTGTTCGATCAAGTGAAAGGCGCAACAGTGTTCTCCAAGATCGATTTGCGATCAAGATATCATCAAATCCGAATTAAAGACAAGGACATCGCTAAAACCGTTTTTAGAACAAGGTATGGACACTACGAATTTGTGGTTTTGCCATTTGGGCTAACCAACGCCCCTGCAACTTTCATGTGTTTAATGAACAACATTTTCCATCCATACTTGGATCGGTTTGTGCTGATATTCATTGATGACATATTAATATATTCACGTACAATTGAAGAACATTATGAACATCTCCGAGTGGTATTACAGACCCTTCGAGAGCACCAGTTGTATGCAAAATTTAGCAAGTGTGACTTCTTTAAGGAGGAGATCCAATATTTGGGTCACGTTATCACAAAGGAGGGAATTGCAGTAGATCCGGAAAAGATAAAGGCCATAATGGATTGGCCTGTGCCAAAAGATGTAGCGGACGTCCGATCTTTCATGGGATTGGTTGGTTATTATAGGAGATTCGTGGAAGGTTTCTCAAAAGTAGCTTTCCCCATTACCTCATTACAGAAGAAAGGAAAGTCGTTCCATTGGACCCCAAATTGCCAGAAAAGCTTTGAGCAACTGAAGCATCTGCTCACCACGGCACCTATTCTAAGTATAGCAGATCCTAATAAGGATTATGTGGTCTGCACAAATGCAAGTAAGGAAGGATTGGGAGGAGTCTTAATGCAAGAAGGAAGGGTGATTGCTTACGAATCACGTAAATTAAAAGAACATGAGCAAAGATATTCTGCCTATGACTTGGAACTGGCTGCTGTTATACATGCTCTGAAGATGTGGCGGCATTATCTTATGGGCAGGAAATTTCTGTTGCTCACTGACCACCATAGTTTGACCAACTATTTCAGCCATCCTACTTTAAATGCTAGACAAGCGCGGTGGATGGACTTTCTAAGTGGTTTTGAATTTGATATAAAACATTTGCAAGGGAAAGCAAATAGAGTGGCAGACGCTTTAAGCAGGAAAATACAAAGTTTGTATGAAGTTTTCGTTAGTGGATGGAAAAACCCCTTTCTAGACATAATAAAAGAAATTTCAGATCAAGATGCAGAATATCAGCAGTTAAAACAGCAAATACAGCAATTTGCTATAGGGGACAGTCAACAAGAATATACGATAGATGATGCTGGATTAATCTACTTCAAGCAAAGGATATATGTGCCCAATCAAAGCAGAATTAAAAATATGATCATGGACGAGTTCCACATCAGCCATTATGCTGGCCACCTGGGTTATCAAAAGATGATAACAGCAATCCGGAAGGAATATTTCTGGCCAGGAATGAAGAGGAATATTGTATAATACTTGGCACGGTGCTTAGAATGTCAGCAAATTAAAGCCGAACATCAGCATCCAGCAGGACTGTTACAACCCTTGCCCATCCCAGAATGGAAATGGGAAATCATCTCCATGGATTTTATTATGGGATTACCTAGAACAAAGAAAAACAATGATTCCATTATGGTAGTAGTGGACAAATTAAGTAAGGCTGCACATTTCATACCAGTGCAATCTACATATAAAGTTGCACAAGTCGCCCACGTTTTTATGCAGAATGTGTTCAGATTTCATGGCCTTCCAAAAACAATAATCTCCGATCGGGATGTGAAATTTACATCAGCTTTTTGGAAGACAATGTTTACTGATTTGGGCACTCAGCTGAACTTTAGCACAGCCTACCATCTGCGAACTGATGGACAGACGGAAAGAGTGAACCAACTAGTAGAAGATATGCTAAGGGCTTATGTTATGCAACAACCCACACGGTGGGAATAGTACTTACATTTGGTGGAATTTGCGTATAACAATGGGTATCACACCTCAACGCAAATGAGTCCATTTGAGGTTATGTACGGACGAAAATGTCGTACACCCTCCAGCTGGGGAGGGCCTGAGGATAAATTAAGTTTAGGACCTAAAATGCTTAAAGAGATGGAAGACATAGTAAAGAGAGTGCGTGTTAATTTGAAAGCGGCTCAGGATAGACAAACGAATTTCGCTGATCGGAAAAGAAGATTTAAGGAGTTCCAGGATGGGGATCATGTGTACATTCAGGTTCAAGCCAAGAGAAGTACCTTGCAGTGGGCTGGTTGCGCTAAATTGGCGCCCAGATATTGTGGACCCTTTCAGATTTTGGCAAGGGTCGGACCGGTGGCATACCAGCTGGCTTTGCCAAGTCACATCCGGGTTCATAACGTATTCCATGTTTCAGTCCTAAAGAAGTATGTGTATGACCCTAAGCATGTAATCCGATGGGAGGATATACAAGAGGGGTTATTGTTATAATAAAGATTCAGCAAGAATTCCATTTGAAATGGAACTAATTCGGAAATTGTGTGATGCAGGTCGAACCGGAAGGAGAAGTACTGGTCGAACCGCTGAGCATTCTCGACCAGAGAGAAGTGCAGCTGTGGAAATGAGTTATTACCCAAGTTAAGGTACAATGGTGACATTTTGGGCCTGAGGAGGCCACTTGGGAAGACCAAGAATTGATGAAGAAAACATATCCAGACCTCTTCATGACTGTAAGACACCGAGACGGTGTCCAATCTCAGGGGGAGGAGATGTAATGACCAAACAGTTATATGAATAATTTTCTAAATTACCATGCTAGGTAAATATGAAAACCGGAATTATTACTTTATTTTGAAATGTTATTAGTTCAAATGATGGATTAAATAATATTGTAAATATCCTTATGAGAAAAGTTATTTACTTCCTCTTGTCTAATTAAAAGAAACGGTTACGAGTAAACAAGGGGCAGCCCTAACTACCTTTTCTTTCCATAGAAATGGAAAAAGGAAAAGACCTCGGTTGTTAAGGAACAGACAAGAGAAAGAAGGAGGACAAGAGCTAGAGAAAGGAGTACTATGTCTCGTGAGGACTAGATGGTACCAGCACTGCTGTGCGTTATTCTGCACTGCTATTAGCGTGCATCACCTTGCTGAAGGCAGTGGCCTGCAAGTGAGCTTGGGGGAGAGAATCAGATCTGAATGACTGATCTCGTGGTTGGGAGGATAACAAGCTTTAAATGAGTTTCTCCAGTTTGGAAAGGATCAAAAACTAAAGAAAGCACAGTACAGGTAAGTACACTATGATGACAGTATTTATTTAGGAATTCTTTTTAAATCTGTAAGGGTTATCATTAACTATAAATGAGAGTTGATTGCAAATCTGTGAAGGTTATTATTACCTGTAAATGAGAATTCACTATAAATCTGTGAGGGTTATGGTTAACTATAGCGAGAATTAATTACAAATTTGTAAGGCTATTTCTAACGGTAAATAAGAGAGTAATATAAGGGAACTGGGTAGTTCGTTTATTTCCTCTTATTGGTTAAGTCTGGTAGGGTATTCCTCAGTTAGAGTAACCATTGAACAAACTCAGAGGATAACACCGATAATAACCAGTACTAAATTGAATATAAACAAAGTAGAAATCACGCTGTGTATATCAAAACCGTAGAAATAGGGTCAAGTAAAGTACAAAATACCACTACTCCAGACAAGCAAATTATAAGACAGCGAACAGCAGAGAGTTCGGTAAGATGGAAACAAGATTTCCAGCACTTATACCACGAGGGCATAAGTAACTGGACTTAGCACGGTACAAATGCGAAAACAAAGAGATTTAACTCAAAACCTTAAGTGACTGAGTCGGGAAATCCAGTATAATGATTTTGGATAAGGCAGAAAACCTGTAAATATATATATATATATAGAGAGAGAGAGAGAATCACAAAAATATCCATTGCAGATCATCTATCAACGGAACCCTGTATATAATCAGAGGAAAAGAATATACATATATGAACTATAAAGCCGCAAACAGATTTTCTGGGTTAAAGAAGCCATCAACATAGATATGCATATATATCAGGCGCAAGAACCTATAAAATATCCCGTAAAAGCAAATCGATACCTCGATGGATAAAATAACTGTAACCGCACTGAAATTTATATTTAGGACTGCAATTCTCGGAATATTTCTCAACAGAAACTCAGAAGTATTTATGCAATATAAGACAGCGAATGCTAAACAATGCATAACCCTCGGGAGAAAAACCATGCAACAAGATGAATAACCAGGAAGCGCATTAATAGACCGCGCAAATTCCAGATGCATTGATATTATCAGACAATGCAATATAAAGAGTAAAATTTATATAAATATCAGAATGTATTACAGTATAAGCCCCTGGAATCAAATAATATACACCTGAACCAAAAGTACCCGCAATGTAAGAATAAATAAGTCTGCCGACCGGCTACATTTCATTTAAGACAGAAGAAAGCTCATTGTCATACTCGGGCCCTCGAGGAGGCTCGAGTAAAGTTCATATGACAGCCCTTGACCTAATTTATAAACTACCCAGTATTAACAAAATGAATCAAAACCCTCAGTAACATAAATGCCCCTGTCGAGAGCTTCGCAGCTCGTGCAAGTCATAACGGAGCAGAATAAACTCCTGGCATGAAAAGAAACGATATTCAGGAATTGAGCTCGAGCTAAATTAAATATAAGACCGTGGGCTAGGGTAACTTACCTGGCGTTTCGCAGAGGGTTTGAAACCCTGAGAACTCCTATCGCTGCAGACCTTCACGCCTGGTATCCTGTACAGGCACATATCGAACCAATAAATAAATCCCATCGTGGCAAACAAAAGACAGTAAGAAAAATTCAGATATGTTTAAAAAAAAAAACAACAGTCACCTGGAGCAGAACGAAAACTCTACCATTCAACGCAGAGAAGTATCAGCATCATCCTCGACCAGAGAGGGCCGTCAATCCAGTGAAGGCAGTGGATTGTTTAGGCGGAACCCGGAGCGGATCCAGGTATGCCATTGTAGAATCGACAGAGAACCCATCATCGGGAGAGCGCTGCCTCGCAAGCCACCCTTGAAAATAACAAACCCAAACCCTAGGTAAGCCCTTTTCAATCATCATAAACCATTTACCACCGTAGATTCCAGACTTCAAATCCTGGGCGTTCATTACATGCCTGATCCAGAGGTTGTTGCGGGCTTAGCTGTGGCATTTACTGCCACCAGCGACCGCAGTACCTTCATCGTGAATCGTATCAGAGGAGATAGCGAGGAGACCAGATGTCCCCGTCCGGACTGCAAGTGGATCGCCCTCCAGATTAGCAAGTATCAGTTGGAGCAATTAGCATTAAAGTTCGATAGACAGATGGTAGCGGGAACGCCAAGGTGACATGGCCGTCCCACCAACTCATGGCATAAACAATGTAGAAAATATCGCCGCCATATATCAACATGTAAACTATTAACACAATGTAATACACATGTGATATTATTACCTCAAGTAAGTAGTTAATGTAAGCTGAAGATTGGTACGCTTTATAAGTAAAAAAAAAATTGTTTTACTGTGTAAGGGTAGTGACATTAAAATAATGAAAACAAAATTTATTAGAGTGAGGAGGAGGATTCAAAATATAAAAGAGATGAAAGAAAATGAGCATTTAACCATTTTAAAAAATTGGCACCCTAAAATTTGCATAAAAATGAAATGATAAAAGAAACACAAAAAATCATCTAAATTTCACTATTTCATCTAACTCATCTAACGAGAGAATGAGATGTCAAATGGTGCATCTGTTTTTACATCGCTATCTGTCAAATTCAAGCACTTTGATTTGCTTAAATTGATCACGTTTCTCAGAGTTATTCTAATTTATAGTTCATAATCCTTTAAATGAAAATTGAAATCAAACCCTCTCACTCATTTATTTAAAAATCAAAATTCTTCAAAGTTTTTAAAATTAAATATGTTATTCTTTGATTTGAAAGCAAAAACGGTGTCAAATAGTTTTCATATCATGCCTTGGATGGTGTATAAGACAAAAAATGTTCTCTTGAAATCAAATTTTGTCCACTCATTTATTTAAAAATCAAAATTCCTCAAGGTTTTTAAAATTAAATATGTTATTCTTTGATTTTTTTTTTTCATTTGAAACTCAACACCTTTCACATACTTTTCATATCATCCTTTTGATAAAATATTAGACCAAGAATATTGCCTTGAATACAAGTCACATCCACCCATTTATTTAAAAATAAAAAATCTTGAAGCCCAACTCCAATATAGACCAATATGGACAATAAACATGCAATGTTTGCTGTTATTATAGTTTTCAGTTAGCTATTATATAATGTCTCATTGCTATTATATTTTCCAGTTAACTATTATATAATGTTTCATTTACTTCTCTATTGCATCTAGTTAGTCTTTGTTGTTTATGACACTTGATTATTAGTAATTTATTACATGATATTATTAGTTTTTTTTTTTGGTTGGGTTAGTGTTGGTAGATAATTTTATGGGTTCTTGATTTTATTATACATGAAATATTATTTATGAAATATACTTTCTTGATGTATTAAATATTTATAATGATTTCTTTTGTAGCTAATGAAAAATTTGAAATTTTATTTGAGTACATATTGAGAAATGAGATGTGTTGACACCTAATCTTTGGGATTAGGTAATCCATGTAAAATAATGCAAATATAAAATAAGGAGAATTGGAATATGAAGAGACACTAGGAGATGAAGCCCAAGAGTCTCTCCCTGCATGTACATATATATGATCAATCTTAATGCAAAATCACAATTGCTTTGAGCTACCTCCTAGCCTGACATGGTATCAGAGCATAGGTCCCAGTTTAGGAAAGCTAGGTTTGATACCCTCCTTTGTGGGTTAAATTAATCTAAACCTAAGATAAGGATAGCTAGGTGATATGTAATATGAAAATAAAATGTGTTATTAAATAAATTAATAAAATAAACCACTTGGAGGGTGGAGCACCAAGAGAGAGGAGATGCTTGCAAAATCCCATTGAGGAATGGGATAGAGATGAATCTTTCATGATAAAGCTTCTACATGTGACTCTAGATATCCTTCGATGGATTGGTGATCCATCAGATGGATGGGAGATAAAGATCCATTGGACATAAAAGCTTTGTGGGAGGTAAATACAAGCTTTTATGATGAAAAGCCTCGTGGGAGATAAATATGAGGTTTCTCAAAAACGTCCTAGGATATTAGAAAAAGCCACAGAAGCAGGACGTCGCTAATGGTAACTAAATCATGAAAGAGGGTATTAAATACCTAGTGCATTGATCAATTGAGGACAATTGATCCTTGGCAAGATCTTTGGCTCGGGGGGAATCAACGGTGATTCATGGCTGGGTGGTGGTGCTCCTCCCTCCAGGTGAGGTTTTTGTTGGTGTCAAATGCGTGGAATGTTTGTATGATGACTCTCTCTCTCTCGCTGTTGTAGTTTTAGTTTGTTTATTAGAATAGTTTCATAAGTTTTTTTTATTGTTCCAGTTTTTCTATGGGATGATTGCCTAAGTCTCCTCACCATGATAATGTCGCGATAATTACATAGGATTATGTATTAATAGACTTAGTGGTGTTTCTCTCTACTTTGATGAGATTCACTTAAATGGTATGGGTTCTATATTAATCCTTACTTGTTATGAAGTTAAAGCATTTAGCTCATGTATGCTGATGGTTGATTTCTTATCTCTCTTTCCTACTATTAAAATGGTTAACCCATGTAGCTTAGTTGTATATACGAGGTGTTATCTGTATGGAAATAATTACTATCTTATGTATGTGACTTTTAATGTATATGAGAAATGGTGGAATCAGGGTAATTAGTTGTTGTTATTGGTGTCACAACGTTAGATTTCTCATGATCGACTTGGATGTGGCTTTCTAGTGTGAAGTTATTTGTAGAAGTACATTAAATGGATTGACAAATAATTAGATTTCCTGTGCTAATGTATTACTATGAAAGTGATGGTAGTATTGTACATATGACCTCTTTACATCTAAGAATAGGGTTAGTAACGGAAGCATGGCAGGCCGTGATATATATACAAACATGGTCTACGCTAAGATTATGTATGAATATGTGAGATGATTATGGATTCTCTAACTGATCGTATTACATTCACTACAGAGATATGGTATGATCATAATTCTCTAAAGTGATATCTACTTACGCATACTCACCAATTGAGGAAATAATGTTTCCCATTTTATGACTAATGGGTTAAGTATCTATGTTGAAAGTCTAACTAGTATGCATGGGAATGAAATTATGGTGAATAAAGTAGTGTACACTACAATGATCATGAAATTAATTTCCACTAGTGTTGATAGAGATTTACCTAGATATTTTGATAGGGTGCCTCTTATCACAAGTTTAATGGTTGGTCACATACATCAGATATGTTAATGAATGTAAGGTTCCATATAAGAGAACCAGTAAAACTATTAATGAGAAATTTGTACTATGGCGTAACAGTAATATGGCTGAGGTAATTTTAGAAGACAAGATTTGCAAAGAGGGGTAAAGCTTTAACTGTGAATGAACCCAAAATTTTAAATTTATGGTCCTAGAGGCTAAAGTCCAAGGTAGGCTCAGAAGGTTCATTACAAATGGTATTGGAGAAATCAATTTCAAGCCTTACGGCCTGTGGGCCAATACGCCTCCATAGGGTATGGACAAGTTTTAGCCTAAAATTGGCCTCACTACCACAAACTCTTCTAAAGGGTCCTGGTATAAGTGTTAAATCTAGACTCCTTAAAATTGAATCTAAATATTAAAAATGTTTAGAGAAAAGAATGGGGAAGCCCATTTGGAGTTCTTGTTGTATGCAATATTTATGTTTGTCATAAAATGAATCTGTTAGGAAGGGACAACATAAATACATATGTTGAACAACAAAAGAGTTTGAAACCTATAAGGTAAGGTAGATTGTCAAAACATGGAACATGAGATATTATTCTTAAGATAAAAGAAAATATAGAAATTGGGAAAAAACAATACCCTCCCATATATAAATTATGGACCAATATATTATAGAATGTAAATGACAGTGTATATGGTCTAAAATTAAATAATTATAAGTGTGAGGGTTGAAACGTCAAGAGCATAGCATAGCCATCCATACTCTAATATTTAATTTGGATGTGTCATGGAGGTTTTAAAAAACCCTCGTACGAAGAACGAAGTTAGAATTAATTTATGCATGGTGATTAAATTGAGTTAAGCCACCAAAATTAAAATTTTACACATAAAAATAAGATGATGGTGTAAGTTCAATTTTTGAAAGATAGAACAAGGGGATATTATTCCTTAAAATAAAAATTAACTTTTACAGTTGAAAAATTAATTACCTTCCATACGCGTATTATGGATTTATTTCTATGTTATACATTTTTGGGATATATATTAAAATTTGGGTCAATAGATAGCATAAGCGGCCTCACCCAAGATTGAATCTGAGTGCGATATATACGTTGTGTATATAATATTTGTATGGGCATACCCATTAGTTAACAACCATCCAAGTAATATTCTCCTCGACAGAATATCACAACATGGAGAATGAGTGTTAAGAGTGCTTCCGAAGTGCGTTTGGGCATCGATCGAGTTTTTCCTCTCTCTGGAGCATCGCAGTGTTTGGCGGTTGGATGATGCTTTGTTTCCATACCAAGTGAGGGTCCCATTTCTCATCTAAGGTTAAATCATGATTCTCCATGCCCTACGCCGGAGCTAGCTTTGGGGATGGGTTGCCACTAAGATGAAGCGACTCTGACTGTGCTAGCTCAGGAAGATGTTGGGCTACAATTCAGGCCATAGGATGGAGAATGGGTTGGAGTGAAGTCGATCCTCCAGTCCTGCACGGGGGATTGTCAACAGGGAATGGAGTCCGAATCAACATATGTTGCTAAATTAATCATCAACACCAGGGATAGTGTGTAAACAAAAAACAAAAAATAAAAAAATCTCTACTGATGTTGTTTTCCATTGCACTATAGACAATTACGTGTGGATAGAGTTACTATACAACTACGTGTGTAATAAGGGTGACATGGGCTTCATCCAAACTTTACGGCTCAAGCTTCGAATAATGGTCCTAATCATATAATCCTAGATTGCATGGCATGGATATGCCAATAGTTAGCGTGCAGTTGTGGTGGATATTGGAAAAATACTTATCTGTAGCTGTGCTAGATGACGGGAAACATCCAAGAGAGCTTGATCTCGTCTAATAATTTGGAGAGGTAAGACAATCTTCGACCCCCAAAAAAGAAGAAGTCGATTTTCTCTTTGCTCATGAATATCATAATGATATCCATTAAACTGCTTGTAAAAAGCAATAATATTGGATAATATTGACATTACTACCTTATGAATGTATATCACAAGTTTAAAGGGATAAAACAATGTTTCTTTTTTTTCGACTGAGAGTAGAAGGTTTCTTAAATATCGTGCACACTAGTTCGTGTGATTCTAAAACCATGAATTATGGATAAAAGCAACCAAAAAGCCATGCAGGCTTAAGAACGATGGATTTCATTCTATTTTTTGTATTATTCTAGTTTTGTCTAAGAAAGGAATGGAAAAAAAAATGTAGGTTTCCTAATTATGATAATGAATTAAGAAAAATATGTTGAAAGCAACAATGTTGCTATAACAAATGATAAAGGAGGGATAACAAAAAGTGGGAGCGATGTCTTCCCTGGTTAGACTGTTGTTCATTGATTAGTAATATTGATTCCTTTTTCTAGTGGTTATAAAACACATAATCTGTTAGTTTGTATATGCACTATCTCTTTTGAGCCTTTACGTAATGCCTACTATTTTATCATAAGTTTACGTGAAGGGAAGAACGAGTATGGCACTCGACTAATGATAGCTAAGGCTGTAGTGTTGTTTCATTGCTGCAACCACCATCGTGCCTGCTCTTGGTATGAGAGGTGACGAGGTTACGGAGTTGACGATAGTGTTGCCGTACTGACAACTGTGCAATAGCAAATCCATAGCTGCTAAATGTTTGTGGCAGACTCTTGAATCCCAACGCCCCTCCTTCTGCGACATTGTTCGCATAATTAATGAGCTCAAAGCTATCCTGATAGGTAATTAATGTTATTCGCTTTTGAAATAATTAACGAACAACTATTTGTTTGAGGTTATCATGTTCCTGTAATGTCGATATTAAATCTCATTTGTTTCGTTCTGCTTACACATGGATAATCAACTGTAAGTCCAACTTGATTTCACAATTTCAATTCCAACCCCCACCTTTTTGGTGTGAGTGGTATGAGAGCGAACTTACATTTTTGGGCCTGTATGGGCCATAGATAGAGTACAAGGGAAAGATTTTGAGAATGCTTTCTAACTTTTCGAAAAAATGGATGAAAGGGAAATAGGGACATATTGAGTTGTTATGGTTAGAGGATCGAAATGGAAAATATATAGAATAAATCCCTAAAGCATTATTGTCATTTAAAATTCAAGTTGATATTCATATATATTATTATACAAGGTTAATGATGGTTTTTGTCACATTGATTCATGTGGTAGGAAGAATGATTTCATTAATTTTAATTATTTAGGAAACAACATGATGTATACAAAGGAGCAAGAGCCTTCAAATTAGAGTGCAATAAAATGGTTCATGATAAAAATGAACCACACTTTTGGCAGAGAAACGTTAGAGGGCCGACAAGTCCACAAATTCTCATGCCATTTTCTCTTCGATCAAATATTTGATTGACTAAACTCAAGACTTTCCTTCACTCGCTACTTGCATTGGATGAATCAGGTGAGTTCACTGACTCAGAAACGATGCAGATATATGAAGTATCTGATCATGAACCTAAAGTTTCATTAGATGTGATATGCCCCCTGGATTATTGACCAAATAAAATCAGTACCATTTGGGAAACTTATAAAATATTTAACTCTTTCAAGTGGACCAATAATTTGTCAAAACCACTAATGCTACACTAATTTTTAGTATATGAGATATATGGTGTTATTCATTCCAGTGTTCAATCACAGGGTTCACTAATACCATTGCTATTGAATTACCTCAAGGAATATATTAACCATTATTTTATGTTTAATTTAAAAATAGGACGATTATATGCAAAGAATGGATATGTCATGAATTCAAATGAGTTCAAATTTGAAATAAGTATTCAAGAATAACAAGGGTCACTGGGTTGGGTTTCCTTAATTAAACTATGTGTATTCATTGAAATGAGAAATTATTGATAAAGACAAGGATGTTGGCCAACTAAGTTGCTCAACCTATAGGTTTTAATGTCTTCAAATATTTCAAATTGTGGTTACTTGGAATGCATTGCCTTAAGGATTTCCTAGTGATTTTCATGCAAGAGACGACCTAATCCAAGGATTCTATTGCTTATAGTTGCATCAGTCTTTGGTAATTTTCCAAATATACCAAAATAAGAGAAGGAATACTTAGAAAACCTTCTTCTCTTCGCGGCCTTTCCTTCTTTAATATTTTATTTCCTTAATTTTGAATGGCACTGTGTATAAGTTCTTATATAATTTAACATAACTATTCCAGGAAGATTCTAGAAGCTTGGGGGAGCTAAGAGATTCTAGTAACATTTACCAGAAGAGTGTACAATAGTTGTAATATCAAGAGATTAGAAAATGACTATGGCAGCTCGAAGGGTTGAGTTTTTGCATCAACATGGATTGAGTGTTGTGTGTGTCAAGAAGAGGATAGAGAAAGAAATATGGAAGCTCCTTGTGCTTATTTTGGCAGTTTAAAATATGCTCACATTAGATTCCTATGGTGTTGGTCTAAGAAAAGAAGGAATACACCATGTGTGAGTTGTTCTATAAGGGATGTAAACCAAAGAGTGACACCATATTGACGAGAGGATCATTTCCATATTTAATATTTATCACGTTCATTTTTCCATATAGCCATATTTTCATTGATGAAAATAAAGTCAAAAGGTAGGGACACAAGGCACGAACATGGGGTGCAATTACACCATGGAGGCAGAATGTAGAAATGTCGTAAGGGAAGTTGGAACTATGTTAGGCTGGGGTTAAACTATGATTGCAGACCACCCCATATTTTTATTGGATCGACATAATAGTTATGCATCGTTAGATTAGCAGGGCAAAACCATGTGGGCGAATCAGGGCAATAGAACACCTCCCCTTCTCCCCCTTGTTCACATAACAAAGTGAGCCCATATATTGAATCCACATTTCCAATTACCCCACTACATTATGACCATAAATTAGCCAATGTGGGAATATATATATACATATCTTGTTTTAATTTAATTGCTACTGAAAACGAATGGAGGGCCGAGGGCTTATGTATTGTATGTGCCACAAGAATTTTTGAGTGGATGTGGGCCAGTTCAAACAAAGTATTTCAACATGCTTGAACTAGTTCAGAGGCCATAAGGGTTGACGGGGGTCTAAATGAGAGCAAGGTTGAACAAAGTAGTTTAGGGTGTCTCAATTAGTTTTGGGGGCTAAAGGTTTGGAGGGGCCCAAATGTGTGCCAGGATTGCATAGAGATGAAGACCTAGATGCGTTGATGATATCCTTTCTACTGGTAGCCAGTGTGCAGAAATATGGTGATAGAATTGCAATTTCTCAAGAAATTTAATCTAAAATTAGAAAACACAATTCTACTCTAATGGTATGTGAAAATTAATTCACAATTTAGCAAAACAATCACAAACACTCATCAATCACATAGACAAGCACACATATTTATCTAGGCGAAATCAAATGGTAAAAAACCCTTAATCCTGCTTGCATCAACCATATGAATAGAGAATGTATGAAAATTTCTAGCTCACTCTGAGCTCAACCTGCAAGTGAATAACCTATCTCTATGGTCAATGAGAAGCTCTGACCCAGACTTAGCCAATTCGTACCTCCACTTGAGCCCCTATTTACTTGCGCAAATCCTGAGGAATTAGGCCCTTATTTTTTAGGAGTTTTCCTCCAATTTATTTTGCAATTCCCAAGGTTGATACTTTGACTACATGCAACACATATACACTCTAGACTGGTCTACAATTGATGTTACACTGCCTTGGAATCTCAACCACAACTAGGGAACACAAATTCTCTATATGCACAACTATTTTTGGTTGATTGATTAGTTAATTGGATGGTCATTGAGTTAGACTATTGTCCCACTACCCAACTGACCTCCAACTAGTTCTATCAACAATTAGAACTAGTTTAATTGAATGATACTCAAAATAATTGAACTAGATTGCTACAAGTTAGCAATCACACATGCATTACTGAACTCCAAGCCCTGTAACTCAAATCTATTAAGCTAATTGAGAGAAAAGAACCATGTCACCCCATTTAACTGCTTCCAAGTTGTTTGTTGATGTGGAAATTTGAATTTTCTCAATTTGACCAAGGAAAAGTCAAATTGAGACTTTCTTGCTACACTTCTCAACAATCCCTCTTAGCAAGAAAGGGATTATCAATCGCCCCTATCCTGCACCAGTGGAACTCGAACTTCCCTCTCGACAAATACTTAGTCAAGATGTCAACAACTTGTTCCTCTGTTGCAATGTATTGTAGCAACATTATCCTCCACTACACACAATATTGTAAATGATGATACCAAATATCTATATGCTTGGATCCATCATGAAATACGAGATTCTTACAGAGATTAATGCAACTATGATTATCATAGTATATCACAATTGGATACATCTCTTGAGCGCCATAGATATCTTCTTCCTGTTGTACGAGGAAATTGCTCCGAACCCAACACTAAAGATTCCACATGATGTACAACGGCAATAGTTGGAATCGATTGTCACGTGAGTATAAGACCAAATCAATCGTTGATTCATACAAACTATATATTTATCTGTATGTGTGGGCGCGAGCTTGGAGGAATCGATGATTACGCTAGTCTTGTACTCACATGACGGGGTCAATTCCCACTGCTACAACTATAATCTCTAGGTGACTATGTATGTCCGTTCTTCAAGCACATGTAAATTGCCTCGGATCTCCTCTCACATATCACTTCATGATCATCATCTATTGAGCTATCTCGAAGACTAAAATTATAAAAAAAATATTTCCAAAAATAAAATGTTTTAATATTTAGCAAAGTAAATTAATTTTATAATAAAAAATAAAATGCTTAATTCATTAATAATATTTTTTACAATGAAATTGAAATACATTAATATTTTTACATTGAAATTGAAATATATTAGAATAGAAAATGTATAATTTCTTAAACATTTACTTTAAATAAATTATTTCCCATCAACTTTTTATATATTAAAAAAATAACAATAAAAATCTCAGTATCTATTATAAAAAAGATAATTAAATCTGGATAATTCGGTTGCAGTTATTAAAACATATAAACTTCATATCCTTTTTTATATTAAAAAAGCAGCCGTAAAAATATTAGTATCTATTATATTATAGAAAGGATTAAATCTTGATAATTCCGTCATAGTTATTATACCTGCCGAAGCAGGTATTATAGGGATCGATATCGCTTTGACTACAAATTAATTTTGTTGACTTTTTTTATATCAGTGCTATTCAATATTTTAACAAAAGTTTTACGCAAAAAGTAAATTTTTAAAATGATTTAAATATTTTTGGATGGTTTTCATTGGCTATTCAACTTTGGGGTCTTATTGCCGACTTCAAATTTGCTTTTAAGCGAAATTGAGCTTTTAACCAAAATTTTTGGGGTCTTATTGCCGACAAAAGTTTATGTATCATAGTTCCAACCAGTTCTTATAAACCAACTCGTAACTCAGCTAGTTCGATGCAATTCGTATTGGTCGAATCTGAATTTTTCCAGTTCCGAGCAGTGAGTACACTTTAATTATCAAGTTTATGATGAATGGTTGAAGTTTACCATTTATGGCCAAAGATTTTCAAAGGAAAGGAAAATGAGCTGTGAGACGTGTCGAAGCATGCGATTGCGTCCGCAGAGTTCTGAGACGTGCCTAGTGATGCGATATATGTGAGACGTGTCGAAGCATGCGATTTGCGTCAGCAGAGTTGTGAGACGTGCCTAATCATGCGACATATGTTATGCTTTCATACCAAAATTTTATACGTGTCAATACACTCAACTGTAGAAATGCGATTGCAAGGAATGTGTCGCACTGCTCAGCGTGTTAGCGGCGAAAACATGCAGAGGGGCTCCTGGCGTTTCAATTTAATTCTCTATTCAAACCTCACTCCAAAAACCCTGTGCTCTATACATCTCATTATCCGATGCGTTTTGGATTTTAAATTTGTGAAGGTTATTACTATTTGTATTATTTTCTTCTGAACTCCCGTGCGAGGGAATGCCGAAGTTATTAGTAGAACAAATTGGCTTTGTCTTGGCTTTCTCCATCTCAGAATCATTTTACTTTACTTTCTTTGTACAGGGGTGAAGGCAAAGGTGTTGGATAATGGTTTTTTCTATATGGATGGTAGAGGTAAAGCTCTAGATATTGAAGCAGTGCATAGTCGTCTCCATGGAATGGGTAGAATTGGAAAAAAAGAAACGGTATGTATACATGTTTAATTGTTTTTACATTTACACGTTAAATATTCATAATAATTGTTTTTACATTTACATGTCAAATATTCATAATTGTTTATTGTTTTTAGAATATTGTTTAATTGTTTCGGATCTAGAATAAATCAAACCTTATGTGAATAGTTAAGGTGTTTTATTCTCTATAGAAAAATAAAAAAGTTAAACTTCGTGCATCATCTTCACAGTTCTGAAATTGCATTTACACCAAAAAATAATAATAATATAATTCTCATTTCAGAAATTTAGGAGTCTCATTTACGAGCATGACATGTGATCATATACTCCCATTGCATGTTTCAGATTCGATTAATGTCACACTGCGGCTTTGTAACTTAACCATATCTAGAAAACCCCCTACCTGTATGTTGACATAATCTCCCCACCTGTATGTTGACATAATCCGAAGGTTTAGAGAATTTTGTTGATTTTGGTTGTTGAACTTGTCATATATCTTAAATACTGAAAAGACCAGCATTTGGGCTTATGCTCTCCAGCATGTGTGCTTCTTCTCACATCGTGCTCTCCTCAAAGCATTTGTGCTTCTTCTCACAACGTGCTATAAAAGATGAAAAGAAATTCCCACAGCAGGGAACTGACAATAAAATCTTCACATAATATTAATACCATTATATTAATACCATTTGATCCCAATACTCTTCATAGACTGAGCCACTCTTCATAGACAGCCGAATCCATTAAATTGCTCCGCAATTCTTTTAACATTCATGAATTTCTACATGCTACTGCTATTGCCTTTTTCCTTCAAAGTTTAACCACGAATTAAAACGCACAATTATATTTCAAATCAAGATTGCCCACCAGCATGAAATCAGACCACTGAGAATCGTACCCCGCTCATCTGCGGCTACATATATCTATATTTTTGTAGAGGTGTTTGTTGCCTTTATTTTGGAACAAGATTGTAAATTGTTTGTTTAATTTTTTAATTAATATATTATTTTTTCCAGAGAAAGAAAAAAAGCAGTATTATTTTATATTAAGACAATATAAAACTTCAAAATATACAGATAAAAGTTCCGCCAAATTTCCGCCAATCAACTGGCAATATGCTCCTATCGCGCATAGGCTCAGATTCATCTGCACTAGTCCATTATCAGCGTCCGCAATATTAAGAGACCACGCTGATTGAAATTACAGAAGAACACCATGCATGAAATCTTCTGAAATCTAAGACGATTGAAATATAATCATTCATATATTTTCTATTTATTGGATATATATTTTCCATCAATAACAATTCTGTATATTGATAAATGATATATACAATGATTATATCCCCTGCAACTAATGAAACAGCAATGAAACATGAAGAAGCAGATCGTAAAGTTACCTGGGTCAGTGGTGAGGTATATTGGTTTATTTCTCTGTTCGAGCTTAGAGATCGAGTTCGTAATCCTTACTGTCTGCTTTAAACAAGGGTTTTTGGGTATTAATTAATAATATACCAAAATTTGGGTATTGATTAAAAATACATACAATGAATATACACTCTAAAACGAATGAAACATGGGAGGCACAAACGGTGAGGTGTCTTTATTTTTCTCTTTAATACAAGATTTGCAGAAGCCTCTAATCGATCACAAAACTGCAAATATATAATCATTGATATATTTTCAACAGAAGCCTCTAATGGTTCGCAAAACTGCAAATATATAATCATTGATATATTTTCAATTAAAACCCGCTTTTGGGTATTTATTAATGAAATATACAATGAATATATCCCCTATAAAGAATGAATGAACGAACAAAACACGAGAAAACAGGGAGTAAATTTACCTCTCAGAGTGGTGAGGTATATTTAATTTTGCGTTTCGTAATGCATGCACTATTTCAATGCACTATTTCAACAACCCTCGACTCTGGAGATCGAGTTAATAATCTTTTCTTTCTGCATTTTGTTCCAGGCGATGGTTGTATGTAATGCATATGCACAATTTCCAGAGCCCTCGACCTTGGAGATCGAGTCGGTAATCCTTCCTTTTCTGCCTTTCGTTCCAGAGGATGGCTGTAGTCTAAAGGAACTCATGTGGACTCAGAGATTGTAGTCTATTGTAGCGTTGGAAGATCAAACTGCCCGTAGGAATATTGGTGAATATATTAATTTAACATTTCATTTGTAGTAATTTTAAAAATGAATTGTTATTATTCATAATAGTTTTCAGTTTATTTTTGGAAATAAATGTTCGTGGAATGCACATATTCATAATTAGAATTTATGCGGAATATAATTTTATATTTATTTTTATTAAAACTGCTATCTAATAGGATAACTTAATACTTGGCTATTTTATGTGACTATTTTCAATCATATATATAATTTATTTTCAAAAATAAAACTATAATTCAAAT
>APFE030277968.1:45415-72433 GCA_000404065.3 Pinus taeda
AATAATGCAAATATAAAATAAGGAGAATTAGAATATGAAGAGACACTAGGAGAGGAAACCCAAGAGTCTCTCCCTGCATGTACATATATATGATCAATCTTAATGCAAAATCACAATTTCTTTGAGCTACCTCCTAGCCTGACATGGTATCAGAGCATAGGTCCTAGTTTAGACTTGTAACTCCTGTATTCTGCCAGTTTCCCACTCCCATTTATAGTTTGCGACGTGGAGATTTTGAATGCATGACAGTGCTAGAGGTCTCCTGCCTGGAGGTACTGTGGTACGGTGAGTGCAAAACCCCTTCCTTGTGTACTAAATTATTGTAAACCTGAGCTATGTTAAAGCTAGGTGTGATATCCTCCCTTGTGTGTTAAACTCTTGTAAACCTAAGTTGGGGAAAGCTAGGTTTGATACCCTCCTTTGTGGGTTAAATTATTCTAAACCTAAGATGAGGAAAGATAGGTGATATGTAATATGAAAAGAAAATGTGTTATTAAATAAATTAATAAAATAAACCACTTCGAGGGTGGAGCACCAAGAGAGAGGAGATGCTTGCAAAATCCCATTGAGGAATGGGATAGAGATGAATCTTTCATGATAAAGCTTCTACATGTGACTCTAGATATGCTTCGATGGATTGGTGATCCATCGGATGGATGGAAGATAAAGATCCATTGGACATAAAAGCTTTCTGGGAGGTAAATACAATCTTTTATGATGAAAAGCCTCGTGGGAGATAAATACGAGGTCTTTCAAAAAAGTCCTAGGAAATTAAAAAAGGCACAAAAGCAGGACGCCACTAATGGTAACTAAATCATGAAAGAGGGTATTAAATACCTAGTGCATTAATCAATTGAGGACAATTGATCCTTGGCAAGATATTTGGCTTGGGGGGAATCAATGGTGATTCATGGCTGGGTGGTGGTGCTCCTCCCTCCACGTGAGTTTTTTGTTGGTGTCAAATGCGTGGAATGTTTGTATGATGACTCTCTCTCTCTCTCTCTCTCTCTCTCTCTCTCTCTCTCTCTTGCTGTTATAGTTTCAGTTTGTTTATGAGAATAGTTTCATAAGTTTATGTTAATGTTCGAGTTTTTCTATGGGATGATTGCCTAAGTCTCCTCACCATGATAATGTCGCGAGAATTACATAGGATTATGTATTAATAGACTTAGTGGTGTTTCTCTCTACTTTGATGAGATTCACTTAAATGGTATGGGTTCTATATTAATCCTTACTTGTTATGAAGTTAAATCATTTAGCTCAGGTATGTTGATGATTGATTTCTTATCTCTCTTTCCTACTATTAAAATGGTTAACCCATGTAGCTCAGTTGTATATACGAGGTGTTATCTGTATGGAAATAATTACTGTCTTATGTATGTGACTTTTAATGTATATGAGAAATGGTGGAATCAGGGTAATTAGTTGCTGTTATTGGTGTCACAACGTTAGATTTCCCATGTTTGACTTGGATGTGGCTTTCTAGTGTGAAGTTATTTGTAGAAGTACATTAAATGGATTGACAAATAATTAGATTACCTGTGCTAACGTATTACTATGAAAGTGATGGTATTATTGTACATATGACCTCTTTTACATCTAAGAATAGAGTTAGTAACGGAAGCATGGCAAGCCGTGATATATATACTAACATGGTCTATGCTAAGATTATGTATGAATATGTGAGATGACTATGGATTCTCTAACTGATCGTATTACATTCACTACAGAGATATGGTATGATCATAATGCTCTAAAGTGATATCTACTTACGCATACTCACGAATTGAGGAAATAATGTTTCCCATTTTATGACTAATGGGTTAAGTATCTATGTTGCAAGTCTAACTAGTATACATGGGAATGAAATTATGGTGAATAAAGTAGTGTACACTACAATGATCATGAAATTAATTTCCACTAGTGTTGGTAGAGATTTACCCAGATATTTTGATAGGGTGCCTCTTATCACAAGTTTAATGGTCGGTCACATACATCAGATATGTTAATGAATGTAAGGTTCCATATAAGATAACCAGTAAAACTATTAATGAGAAATTTGTACTATGGCGTAACAGTAATATGGCCGAGGTAATTTTAGAAGACAAGATTTGCAAAGAGGGGTAAAGCTTTGACTGTGAATGAACCAAAAAATTTAAATTTATGCTCCTACACGCTAAATTCCAAGGTAGGCTCAGGAGGTTCATTACAAATGGTATTGGAGAAATCAATTTCAATCCTTACGGCCTGTGGGCCAATAAGCCTCCATAGGGTATGGACAAGTTTTAGCCTAAAATTGGCCTCACTACCACAAACTCTTCTAAAGGGTCCTGGTATAAATGTTAAATCTAGACTCCTTAAAATTGAATCTAAATATTAAAAATATTTAGAGAAAAGAATGGGGAAGCCCATTTGGAGTTCTTGTTGTATGCAATATTTATGTTTGTCATAAAGTGAATTTGTTAGGAAGGGACAACATAAATACATATGTTGAACAACAAAAGGATTTGAATCCTATAAGGTAAGGTAGATTGTCAAAACATGGAACATGAGATATTATTCTTAAGGTAAAAGAAAATATAGAAATTGGAAAAAAACAATACCCTCCCATATATAAATTATGGACTGATATATTATACAATGTAAATGACGGTGTATATGGTCTAAAATTAAATAGTTATAAGCGCGAGGGTTAAAACGTCAAGAGCATAGCATAGCCATCCATACTCTAATCTTTAATTTGGATGTGTCATGGGGGTTTTAAAAAACCCTGGTACGAAGAACGAAGTTAGAATTAGTTTATGCATGGTGATTAAATTGAGATAAGCCACCAAAATTAAAATTTTATACATAAAAATAAGATGATGGTGTAAGTTCAATTTTTGAAACATAGAACAAGGGAATATTATTCCTTAAAATAAAAATTAACTTTTACAGTTGAAAAATTAATTACCTTCCATACGCGTATTATGGATTGATTTCTATGTTATACATTTTTGGGATATATATTAAAATTTGGGTCAATAGATAGCATAAGCGGCCTCACCCAAGATTGAATCTGAGTGCGATATATACGTTGTGTATATAAGATTTGTATGGGCATACCCATTAGTTAACAACCATCCAAGTAATATTCTCCTCGACAGAATATCACAACAAGGAGAATGAGTGTTAAGAGCGCTTCCCAAGTATGTTTGGGCATCGATCGAGTTTTTCCTCTCTCTAGAGCATTGCAATGTTTGGCGGTTGGATGATGCTTTGTTTACATACCAACTGAGGGTCTCATTTCTCATCTAAGGTTAAATCATGATTCGCCATGCCCTGCGCCGGAGTTGGCTTTGGGGATGGGTTGCCACTAAGATGAAGCGACTCTGACTGTGCTAGCTCAGGAAGATGTTGGAGGGCTACAATTCAGGCCATAGGATGGAGAATGGGTTGGCGTGAAGTCGATCCTCCAGTCCTGCACAGGGGATTGTCAACAGGGAATGGAGTTCGAATCAGCAAACGTTGCCAAATTAATCATCAACACCAGGGATAGTGTGTAAACAAAAAACAAAAAATAAAAAAATCTCTACTGATGCTGTTTTCCATTGCACTACAGACAATTACGTGTGGATAGAGTTACTATACAACTACGTGTGTAATGAGGATGACATGGGCTTCATCCAAACTTTACGGCTCAAGCTTCGAATAATGGTCCTAATCATATAATCCTAGATTGCATGTCATGGATATGCCAATAGTTGGCGTGCAGTTGTGGTGGATATTGGAAAAATACTTATTTGTAGCTGTGCTAGATGACGGGAAACATCCAAGAGAGCTTGATCTCGTCTAATAATTTGGAGAGGTAAGAAAATCATCGACCCACAAAAAAGAAGAAGTTGATTTTCTCTTTGCTCACGAATATAATAATGCTATCCATTAAACTGCTTGTAAAAAGCAACAATATTGGATAAGATTGACATTCTTTCCATTTAGAACACTACCTTATGAATGTATATCACAATTTTAAAGGGATAAAACAATGTTTTTTTTTTTCGACTAAGAGTAGAAGGTTTCTTAAATATCGTGGACACTAGTTTGGGTGATTCTAAAACCATGAATTATGGATAAAAGCAACCAAAAAGCCACGCAGACTTAAGAATGATGGATTTCATTCTATTTTTTGTATTATTCTAGTTTTGTTTAAGAAAGGAATGGAAAAAAGACTGTAGGTTTCCTAATTATGATAATTAATTAAGAAAAATATGTTGAAAGCAATAATGTTGCTATAACAAATGATAAGAGAGGGATAACAGAAAGTGTGAGCGATGTCTTCCCTAGTTAGAATACTGTTCATTGATTAGTAATATTGGTTCCTTGTTCTAGTGGTTATAAAACACATAATCTGTTAGTTTGTATATGCACTATCTCTTTTGAGCCTTTATGTAATGCTTACTATTTGATCATAAGTTTACGTGAAGGGAAGAACGAGTATGGCACTAGACTAATGATAGCTAAGGCTGTAGTGTTGTTTCATTGATGCAACCACCATCGTTCCTGCTCTTGGTATGAGAGGTGACGAGGTTATGGAGTTGATTATAGTGTTGCCGTACTGACAACCGTTCAACAACAAATCCATAGTTGCTAAATGTTTGCCACAGACTCTTGAATCGAAACGCCCCTCCTTCTGCGACATTGTTCGCATTATTAATGAGCCCAAAGCTATCCTGATAGGTAATTAACGTTATTCCCTTTTGAAATAATTAACGAAAAACTATTTGTTTGAGGTTATCATGTTCCTGTAATGTCGATATTAAATCTCATTTATTTCGTTCTGCTTACACGTGGATAATCAATTGTGACCATTTTAAACTTGCAAATTCTATCAACTGGATAAGGTGAATATATATGCATTTTATAGATGCATATAAAGGTGATATAAATCCACTTTATAGATGCATATATGCACTTTATAGATGCATTTTAAAGGTGAATATAAATCCACTTTATAGATGCAAGTTGAAGCTTACAGTATATTTTTGGTCTAAGTAATTAATTTGATTGCCATGTTCCAGTCTAACCGAAAGTCTCTGATTGACTGTTTGAGGGATAAAAGGAATGGAGAATAGAATAAAGCACCTTGTGCAGATGCATTTCCAGTTGGAAAATGAGCAGAGGGAATGGATCTTTCCTCTTGCAACAACGATGCTTGTGTCATTGTTCTGGGATTAGTCGCAACCATTTTCACCGGTTCAAAATAATTGCATGTATGCAGTCCTATCATATTTCGTTTCAAGGGAGGGGGAAATGGGGTTCCAAAAGCAGTTTCCGTAAGTAATTTCTATGGAATTCTGCCCAAGCTGTTGTGGAAAATTGTTTTACACATGAGAAAAATACTTGTGTTTTGAGAAACAGTACCACGGTATGTATGAGTACAAGTACTTCCATTGTTTAAAATTTAGGGTTTGAACTAAAAAAATGCTTTCCCTTGGGTCTTCTTATTGGTGAATCCTCTTAGATTACTGTATACACTTTTGTTTCTATTTTGTATTGTGAGTTGTGTGCTTTGCTTTTATTTTTTGACACCCTATTAGGGTTGATTATAGATTTTCCTCTTATGATAATGTCCGTTCGATGGTTCTGAAATAACGTAATTATTTTCTCACTCATCGGTGTGCTATCAAGTTTTAGGTAAAACCCGTGAAAATAGAAATATATGAATGAACTAAAATATAAGAATGATATCAACTCGTGACACTGTGTTTTTGAATTTGTGGTAACTCACTAGTTAATGGATGCAGCTCACCGCGAAGGATCCACAAACTACTACCATGCAAGGTGTCTATTGTCACCAGTCAGTGGATGGCTTCGAGCTTTGATCGGTAGCCTTCTCTTTGAATGATTGAATGATTGATTTATAAGTTCCCTTAACCAACAATGGATTTGCAAATGGCATACTACTACTTTTGTTTTATAATGGTTGTGGGTTCACAAATCGTCAAACCAAAATTGTAAGAAGAAAATAAGCAAAAAGTTAAATGTTTGAAATGGCTAGAGGATATATAATCAAATAGTCTAAAAAAATTCATAGAAAAAAATGATCTTCAATAATATTAAATATTAAACCATTCATCTCAAATGTTTAGGAAAATAATATAAGTCGTTCTACAAGATAAGATATCTATGCTTGTAAGATATCCATATTCGTATGTCTTACAACGTTCTCTTATATCCATATTATATGAAATATGAGTTATGTTTTTTCTAAGTCAACGTGAGACTTAAAATTCCCTTATTCTATACAAATTTAAAAGTTAAAATTACGCACAACTTTTCTCTGAAAAGTATATAATGCGTTCTTTTGTTGATAATGAGTAAAACTCGCCAAGAGATATTGATTTCAGAATTTCGTGGCTCTCAAGGCGTTGAGCACCTGTAAAATACTGCCACGCCCCTTCTACCTTTAATCTTTCCAGCGATATTTCGAGCTTGAGATCTCTCACAATAGATTGGTATCATTGCAATCTCTACAGTATTTTTCCGTAGTTTAATGAAGTCCGCAAAAAATGTTTATTGACTCGCATTCATACCAAGAAAACTGTGGAAGCAGTACCGTTGTGATAAAAAGAAAACAAAAGGTTAATCAAGAGCAATTGAACAATAGTAGGAGCTCAGTGAGAAAGGTCATCAAGGAAGAGAGAACCCCAAAAACTGTAAGGGAGTCAGTACCTAAGTCAAATGGCGAGGCACTGATAAAAAAACTACAAGTTGTTCTCTACACCGTGCTGAAAGCGATACTCTGCAGGAATCTGTTATTAATTAGGAGGCAGACGCCGTTCTCTGTTTTTCAGAATTGCATGCTTAATTTGCAAATTGTTTGCTGATTCGAAAAATGCAAATTTGATTAGATTGTTTCAGTCAGCAGCGAGCATCGATCTTTGGACGATCTGAATCACCTCACATATTTGTGCTTGTGATGATACAAAAGCAGTCTTTGATCTTCATGAGATGATACTGCTTCTCCAGGGAGATGCATTTGAATGGCCTTACAACTATGCAATTAAAATACGCAAATTTCCATAGCCATTATGAAGAGATTTTTGGTTAAAATTTTATCATAGTTAAAATTTTATCATAGTTAAAATTTTTCATCTATAATTCTCACAAATGGTTTGAAAAAAATGTTACAGGTAGTTATGAAAGGAGAGCACTCCTTGAGACCGATGTAGCTATGGAAGGATAGGTGCTGGGAGAACTCCTTATGATTGATGTACATCGGAAAAATTGTCTTAGATGGCAGAGCCATGAGAGTTGTTGATTCAGAAAACAATTAACTGTGAACAAGGACATGATGTAGTGATACACTGTAGACGGTGTAAAATTTAAGGGGGGGAGTATGTAACACTCCTCCCTTATGTACTAAATTATTGTAAACCTAAGCTAAGTTAAAGATAGGTGTGATATCCTCCCTTGTGTGTTAAATGTTTGTAAATCTAAGCTGAGGAAATCTAGGTTTGATACCCTCCTTTCTCGGTTAAGCTATTCTAAACCTAAGTTGAGGAAAGCTAGGTCATATGTAATATGAAAAGAAAATGTGTTATTAAATAAATTAATAAAATGAATGACTTGGAGGGTGGAGCACCAAAAGAGAGGAGATGCTTATCAAATTCCATTGAGGAATGGGATATGGACAAATCTTTCATGATAAAGATTCTAGATGTGATTCTAGATAGGATTTGATGGATTGGTGATCCATGAGATGGATGGGAGATAAAGATCCATCGGACATAAAAGCTTTGCGGGAGATAAAGGAAATATTTTATGAGGAAAATCCTCATGGGAGATAAATACGAGCTTTTCCAAAAAAAGAGCTAGGCAATTGGAAAAATCCATAAAAGAGGGATGCGGCTAAAGGTAACTAAATAATGAAATATGGTATTAAATACCCAGTGCATTGATCAATTGAGGACAATTGATCCTTGGCAAGATCTTCGGCTCATGGGGAATCAAAGGTGATTCATGGCTATTTGGTGGTGCTCCTCCCTCCAAGTGAGGTTTAGTTGGCTTCAAATGCGTGAAATTTTTCTATGATGACTCTTACTCTCTCTCTCTCTCTCTCTGTTAGTTCTAGTTTGTTTATGAAAATAGTTTCATATGTTTATGTTATTGTTCAAGTTTTTCTATGAGATGATTGCTTAAGTTTCCTTGCCATGATAATCTCGCGTGAATTACATAGGCTTATGTATTAATAGACTTAACAGTGTTCCTCTCTACTCTGATAAGATTCACTTGCATAGTATGGGTTCTATATTAATGCTTACTTGTTATGAAGTTAGATAATTTAGCTCATACTTTATGATGGTTGATTTCTTATCTCTATTTCCTACTGTTGAAATGGTTAACCCATGTAGCTCAGTTGTATAGATGAGGTTTTATATATATGGAAATAATTGTTGTCTTATGTATGTGACCTTTAACGTATATGAGAAATGGTGGAATAAGGGTAATTAGTTGTTGTTACTGGTCTCACAACGTTAGATTTCTCATGATTGACTTGCATTTAGATTTCTAGTGTGAAGTTATCTGTAGAAGTACATTAAATGGGTTGACACATAATTAGATTACCTATGCTAATGTATTACTATGAAAGTGATGGAAATATTGCACATATGACCTCTTTTACATCTAAGAATAGAGTTAGTAGCGGAAGAATGGCAGGAAGTTATATATATACTAACATGGTTTATGCTGAGATTATGTATGAATATGTGAGATGACTATGGATTCTCTACCTGATCGTATTACATTAACTACAGAGATATGGTATGCTTGTAATTCTCTAAAGTGATATCTAATTATGCATACTCACCAATTGAGGAAATAATGTTTCCCATTTTATGACTAATGGGTTAAGTATCTGTGTGGAAAGTGTAACTAGTATGCATGTGAATGAAATGTTGGTCAATAATGTAGTGTACACTACAATGGTCATGAAATTAACTTCCACTAGTGCTGGTAGAGATTTACCCAGATATTTTGATAGGGTGCCTACCATCACAAGTTTAATGGTGGATCACATACATCAGATATGTTAATGAATCTATGGTTCCATATAAGAGAACCAACAAAACAATTAATGAGAAATCTGTACTATGGCCTAATAGTAATATGGCCGAGGTAATTTTAGAAGACAAGATCTGTAAGGAGGGGTAAATCTTTAACTGTGAATGAACCCAAAATTTTAAATTTATGTGTCCTAGAGGCTAAATTCCTAGGTAGGCTCAGGAGGTTCGTTACAGTGAGAAAAATTGAGTAAAGGTGCATTAAATCCAAAGGCTACCTCTACTGCATGAATGGTATGCCGATTTTTCAATGATTGTGTTTGCATTCTAAATTGTGTTTTATAACTCAATATTTAATGATATTGACCACTTGTTGGCGTGACTATGTTGCATTTTATTTCATTGAAGGAAAGTGGTATTGATATGGTTAATGTGATTGTGTTGCGTTGAATTGTATCACACCGTAGAATGGTATTACTGTGTTTCATTGCTTGATATGGTGTGATTGTGGCCCTTCAAACCACCTCCCTCATATACCACTCTCACATACCACTCAACTCTTGATACTGCTCCCTCACTCTCCAGACACTGGTTGCATGTTTGTGTGCAACAAAACATGAGACTATCCGTTGGGCTATTAAATGGTATAACATGTACCTCCAATCTTGCCACTTGTGTATTACTCCTCGTATCACACTTCTATAATATACACCTAACACTGTGGTATCATATCTCCTTCCTCTTCGCATACCACCATACTGATGTGTATTACTCTCTTACTACATCGCTCTTCCCTTATATACCACTAGGCCTCCCCATACCACTTTGGTTATGTTACGTTGAATGCTCTCATAATAGATATGGCTCCCAACAGTTACATACTCCTCCAAAATTAACTATGTCGTTCTGTACCACTGATCCTCCATACTGGCATACGACCCATACGAAACAACCATATGAACCATACCAAAGAATCTTGCGTCCTCATATAATGTCTTCCCATATAACCCTCCCCCATGTACTCCCTCCCCTATATAACTCTCCCCAAAATAATAAACCTATTGTGTGTGTGTGTGTGTGTGTGTGCGTATATATATCTATATAGATATACGAGTTGTATTTTTTTACAAAATTACCACCATAAGTGCATTTTTTTGCTAGAAGAAGTACATTTTTTACATAGTACACATATTTTTAAATGCATTCCTTGATATCAATTGTTGGAGTATTTCTCTTAGGAAAAGAGAGCTATCTTGAATGGTCATGGAAGATAAAACACACTTTCATTTTCGATGAGTTTTGGAGATGAGTTTCTGAAGGAGAATGAGATAATGAACCTGCAATGCCCACTTTAGATAAGGATATTTTCATTTGCGAAAATAAGAACAACAAGGGCTATGCTTTGATTGCAATATTTGTAAATTAAGAGGTTAGTCATCATATTTCACCAATTTCAAATGATTTTAAAGCCTCAAATAAGTTGAAGGAATTGTATGAATCACACTTTAAACTTGAATTTGTCGAATTGATGATTAAATATTTTAGTCTCGAATTGAAAAATGATGACTCTCTTGCTTTAGCGTCATAAGTAAGATCCATTATGCACGATATAAAAACCACTAGTTTTGAAATAGACATTCCTCTCATAGCTTATGTGGAGGCAATATATTCTACTTATTCAAATTACCTTGAATCATTGCAAGCAAGTGGAAACCTCAAGGAGATTATCTTTGACTCCATTGAGAAGATGTTTGCTGAGAGAGAGAAGGGATTTGGGAAGAAGACAACTCATCAGTCTTCTAAAGATGTTGCGTGTCTTAGACATAAATAGAAGAATCAAACAAAAGGTTCTTCCAGAGGAAGAGGTGGTCGGAGAGGAAGAGGAAGAAGGAATTTTACAAGCAGGGGTGGTAGAGAGTTCGAAGAAGAAGAC
The DNA here is from genome assembly GCA_000404065.3 of Pinus taeda. Lineage (NCBI taxonomy): Eukaryota > Viridiplantae > Streptophyta > Pinopsida > Pinales > Pinaceae > Pinus > Pinus taeda. The sequence goes on from APFE030277968.1 coordinate 56,393, forward strand.
TCCACATGTAATTTTCCTTGGGGGAGACTTCAACAGGAAATAAATGAAGACAAAGGAAAAACCAATGACAAAGGGAAAGGTAAACGACCCACACCCACTCACTATGTTGTGGCACATTGTAATAATGAAGTATCTAAGGACTTATTTAATGCTTGATTTTCTTATTGGAAAGATGATTGGTTGCTTGATTTAGGACCAAATTGCCACATTAATTTTAGGAGAGATTTTTTTGAAGAATTTACTCACAATGTTGATGGAGTAGTATACTTTGCAGACAAGTCAAAACTCAAGCCTTTAGGGCTTGACACCATCAGGCTCAAACTGCCTAGTCTTCCAGGATTTCTTCTGCATGATGTTTTATATATCCCGGAGTTGAGGAGAAATTTGTTGTCTTTGGTCCACATCTACTAGCAAGGACAGTCCATTCATATGTTTGATGGAAAGGTTGAGGTCTGAAAAGCAGCACATCACTCACTTGTCATGACGAGGATAGAAGACGAAAGACTTATGAAGCTGTAAGGTACCTCTGCTCGTGCAAAAAACTTTTTATACAGTTCTCATTATGATGAAGGTACATTTCCATCAAGTCTTTTATGGCATGCTTGATTTGGACACTTGAATTATGCAAAACCTTCATATGTTGAAGAAAAGTGGTGTTACTAGTTTCCCTACAATTCCTAGGAAACTTAAGCAATGTGATGCTTGTATCTTAGGAAAGCACAACAAACAATCTTTTCATGATTCTCATTCCAAATAACATAGAAAATTTGAACTCATTCATTCAGATTTATGCGTCCAATGCCCGTTCCTTTGCAAATAGTAATAAATATATGATGACATTTATTAATGACTACACGAGATTGCTTTAGGTTTATTTATTGAAGAAAAAATCTGATGCTTTTCAAACATTCAAGAACTTTCATGCATGGATTGTAAATGACACACAATCTCATATTTCCTCTAGTCGCACTGATAATGGAAAAGAATACACTTCAAATGAATTCGAAACTATATTCACCAACATGGGATCAAACATAAAAAGACCATGCTTTGTAATCCCAAAAAAAATGGAGTAGTTGAAACAATGAATAGGACAATCTTAAATATGGTATGTTCCATGATGTTTTTCAAGAATGTAAAATTGATGTTTTGGGTTGATGTAGTTCTACGTGATGTGTATATAAAGAATAGGTTTCCATGTAATACATAAAAATTATGACATTGAAGGCTTAATGGATCACAAGAGAGTTATTGTGTAAAAAGGGATTATGTATGGCTTCGCTTATTTATGGGGACTTGACTCTATTCCCAACTATTTTAAACATTTTGAATGAGAAATTGAGTGAAAGACTGTTTAAAAGGGAGACAATGATTTTAAAGAAATCATTTTTCATTAGCATCCCTGCAACATATACCTATTCCACCTCGACTAGAGAATAGGAAAATATCGAAGACCGATGATCGCTTTATGCACAACCTAGGTGGACGAGTTAACAATATTCTAAATTAAACAATTTATTATTTCATGGAAGATCTTTTGCCTCATGGTTAAATGTGAACGACCGTATATTAATTTCAAATATTTTCTTGTAGATAATCAAGTTCTTTTTCTGTGTTTTTTTCCAAAGATTTTTCTTTCCTAACCTTTTTCTTCAGTTATTAAAACAATTTTACAACTTTCAAAAAAATAATTTCTCATTTTCTAATTGGAATAGTTGCATATTGGAGGGCCATAATAGCCTTGGTGGAGTGCATTTTTATTTTCTTATTTGTGAGTACCTAACAAATCGTTTTAAAATTAATAAATGACTATTTTTGTAAATTATCATTTTGTTGGTGTGTGTTGTGACTTGACACTAACAGTGACAGTGTTATGTCTCGCATTGTTAGTGCTCTACTTAGGTATTTAAATAACCAAGCGGAGGGGAGGGTATGCATGGATTTCTATTCTCATTTTAAAGAAGAATTTTTTTTTAAAGACAAAATAAATTTCGATATTATATCAAAAGTTTATTTGCCAAAAAACACTACAGAAATACTTTTTTAAATTTAGGAAAAACATTTTAAATTTGAAGTCTAAAATAGTGTGTCCCACTTTGAAATACATGAGAAATCAAGATTGACAAAAATATCAAACTTTGTGCTTCACTACATTACAATACAGAGCCAAAAACATTTGTATACAAAATGTGCTTACCATTTGACTTATGGGGAGAAGATGGCATAACAACATAGGAAGGCATGGCATCGCCAACAATAATCACAATGATTTTCTTTTTTCATTTTCATCGAAACAATTATTAAGAAGCAATATGGTTGGAATGGGACCGAGTGAAAATGAAAGCGAAGGCATGTTGGCATGTAATGTGGAGGAATATACAAAAAATAGAGATGTGATGAAGCAAATACAATATCAAGCGTTAACTTTGGTGGTTTAGCTAAACCTAAAAACAATTTGATGAGGCAATATCAGGGATTGGGGAAAATGGTTTTGGCTAGATGATAAAAGACCTGATGCCTAATGAGAAAATGCAACATAATCAAAGAGGTGTGGGCCATACCACATATCAGGCAGCCTTGTGGAGTTAAATCCCTTTTTACTTGATAGCCCCATATGCCCCATTTTTCATTGATTTTGCTGGGTTGGCGAGTTTCACCATGTACATGGTTGCTCAAATACATTATGTCAGAGATCTGACATGGTGATATTTTTTTATCAGCCCCTCTCAGAGGATAACATATTTCAACAATATGATTCTCAACAAATTTTAATTATTAATGGTAGATTGAACAATAAAAAATATCCAAGTCATATGCCAAATCGTTTTAAAATGAAAAAAAAAAAGCTAATTTTATAAATGGCAATTCCATCGGTGAAAGTTCACTGACAATGACACTACTTCTGCTTTGCAACATGTTTCAGTCTAGGCTTCTCGATATTTCCATCTCTTCACCACCTAGCACTATTGACATTTACACATGGATCACCATGTACAAAATTGTGCTATAACAATTCACTGCAAAACCCTACATCTGAACCAACCACTAATCCAACTTGATTTCACAATTTCAATTCCAACCCCCACCTTTTTGGTGTGAGTGGCATGAGAGCGAACTTACATTTTTGGGCATGTATGGGCCAGAGATAGAGTACAAGGAAAAGATTTTGAGAAAGCTTTCTAACTTTTCGAAAAAATTGCTGAAAGGGAAACATGGAGATATTGAGTTGTTATGGTTAGAGGATCGAAATGGAAAAAATATAGAATAAATCCCTAAAGAATTATTGTCATTTAAAATTCAAGTTGATATTCATATATACGATTATACAAGGTTAATGATGGTTTTTGTCACACTGAATGATGTGGCAGGAAGAATGATTTCATTAATGTTAATTATTTAGGAAACAACATCATGTATGCAAAGGAGAAAGAGCCTTCAAATTAGAGTGCAATAAAATGGTTCATGATAAAAATGAACCACACTTTTGGCAGAGAAAAGTTAGAGGGCCGACAAGTCCACAAATTCTCATGCCATTTTCTCTTCCATCAAATATTTGGTTGACTAAACTAAAGACATTCCTTCACTCGCTACTTGCATTAGATGAATCAGGTGAGTTCACTGACTCAGAAACGATGCAGATATATGAAGTATCTAATCATGAACCTAAAGTTTCATTGGATGTGATATGCCCCCTGGATTATTGACCAAATAAAATCAGTACCATTTGGGGAACTTATAAAATATTTAACTCTTTCAAGTGGACCAATAATTTGTCAAAACCACTAATGCTACACTAATTTTTAGTATATGAGATATATGGTGTTATTCATTCCAGTGTTAAATCACAGGGTTCAGTAATACCATTGCTATTGAATTACCTCAAGGAATATATTAACCATTATTTTATGTTTAATTTAAAAACAGGATGATTATATGATAAGAATGGATATGTCATGAATTTAAATGAGTTCAAATTTGAAAGAAGTATTCAAGAATAGCAAGGGTCACTGGGTTGGGTTTCCTTAATTAAACTATGTGTATTCATTGAAATGAGAAATTATTGATAAAGACAAGGATGTTGGCCAACTAAGTTGCTCAACCTACAAGTTTTAATGTCTTCAAATATTTGAAATTGTGGTTACTTGGAATGCTTTGCCTTAAGGATTTTCTAGTGATTTTCATGCAAGAGATGACCTAATCCAAGCATTCTATTGCTTATAGTTGCATGAGTCTTTGGTAATTTTCGAAAGATACCAAAAGAAGAGAAGGAATACTTAGAAAAACTTTTTCTCTTGGCGTCCTTTCCTTCTTTAATATTTTATTTTGTTAATTTTGAATGGCACCGTGTATAAGTTTTTACATAATTTAACATAACTATTCCAGGAAGATTCTAGAAGCTCGGGGGAGCTAAGAGATTCTAGTAACATTTACCAGAAGAGTGTACAATAGTTGTAATATCAAGAGATTAGAAAATGATTATGGCAGCTCGAAGGGTTGAGTTTTTGCATCAACATGGATTGAGTGTTGTGTGTGTCAAGAGGAGGATAGAGCAAGAAATATGGAAGCTCCTTGCGCTTATTTTGGCAGTTTAAAATATGCTCACATTAGATTCCTATGGTGTTGGTCTAAGAAAAGAAGGAATACACCATGTGTGAGTTGTTCTATAAGGGGTGTAAACCAAAGAGTGACACCATATTGACGAGAGGATCATTTCCATATTTAATATTTATCACGTTCATTTTTCGATATAGCCATATTCTCATTGATGAAAATAAAGTCAAAAGGTAGGGACACAAGGCACGAACATGGGGTGGAATTACACCATGGAGGCAGAATGTAGCAATGTCGTAAGGGAAGTTGGACCTATGTTAGGGTGGGGTTAAACTACGATTGCAGACCACCCCAGATTTTTATTGGATCGACATAATAATTATGCATCGTTAGATTAGCAGGGCAAAACCATGTGGGGGAATCAGGACAATAGAACACCTCGCCCTCTCCCCCTTGTTCACATAACAAAGTGAGCCCATATATTGAATCCACATTTTCAATTACCCCACTACATTATGACCATAAATTAGCCAATGTGGGAATATATATATATATATTATATATATTATATATATATATATATAAGTAATAATATATATATAATATATATATATTTATATATATATATATATATATATATATATATTATTATCTTGTTATAAATTTAAATGCTACCCAAAACGAATGGAGGGCTCAGGGCTTATGTATTTTATGTGCCACAAGAATTTTTTAGTGGATGTGGGCCAGTTCAAACAAAGTATTTCAACATGCTTGAACTAGTTTAGAGGCCGTGAGGTTTCACGGGGGCCTAAATGAGGGCAAGGTTGAACAAAGTAGTTTAGGGTGTCTGAGTTAGTTTTGGGGGCTAAAGGTTTGGAGGGGCCCAAATGTGTGCCAGGATTAAATAGAGATGAAGACCTAGATGCGTTGATGATCTGATTTCTAGTGGTAGCCAATGTGTAGAAATATGGTGATAGAATTGCAATTTCTCAAGAAATTTAATCTAAAATTAGGATACACAATTCTACTCTAATGATATGTGGAAATTAATTCACAATTTAGCAAAACAATCACAAACACTCATCAATCACATACACAAGCACACATATTTATCTAGGGGAAATCAAATGGTAAAAAACCCTTAATCCTGCTTGCATCAACCATATGAGCTCAACCTGCGAGTGAATAACCTATCTCTATGGTCAATGAGAAGCTCTGACCCAGACTTAGCCAATTCGTACCTCCACTTGAGCCCCTATTTACTTGCGCAAATCGTGAGGAATTAGGCCCTTATTTTTTAGGACTTTTCCTCCAATTTATTATGCAATTCCCAAGGTTGATACTTTGACTACATGCAACACATATACACTCAAGACTAGTCTACAATTGATGTTACACTTCCTTGGAATCTCAACCACAACTAGAGAACACAAATTCTCTATATGCACAACTATTTTTGGTCGATTGATTAGTTAATTGGATGGTCATTGAGTTAGACTATTGTCCCACTACCCAACTGACCTCCAACTAGTTCTATCAACAATTAGAACTAGTTTAATTGAATAATACTCAAAATAATTGAACTGGATTGCTACAAGTTAGCAATCACACATGCATTACTAAACTCCAAGCCCTCTAACTCAAATCTATTAAGCTAATTGAGAGAAAAGAACCATGTCACCCCATTTAACTGCTTCCAAGTTGTTTGTTGATGTGGAAATTTGAATTTTCTCAATTTGACCAAGGAAAAGTCAAATTGAGACTTTCTTGCTACACTTCTCAACAATCCCTCTTAGCAAGAAAGGGATTATCAATCTCCCCTATCCTGCACTAGTGGAACTCGAACTTCCCTCTTGACAAATACTTAGTCAAGATGTCAACAACTTGTTCCTCAGTTGCAATGTATTGTAGCAACATTATCCTCCACTACACACAATATTGTAAATGATGATACCAAATATCTATATGCTTGGATCCATCATGAAATACGAGATTCTTACAGAGATTAATGCAACTATGATTATGCAAGTAGATCACAATTGGATACATCTCTTGAGCGCCATAGATAGCTTCTTCCTGTTGTACGAGGAAATTGCTCCGAACCCAACACTAAAGATTCCACATGATGTACAACGACAACAATTGGAATCGATTGTCACGTGAGTATAAGACCAAATTAATCGTTGATTCATACAAACTATATATTTAGCTGTGTGTGTGGGGGTGCTCTTGGAGAAATCGATGATTACGCTAGTCTTGTACTCACATGACGGGGTCAATTCCCACTGCTACAACTATAATCTCTAGGTGACTATGTATGTCCGTTCTTCAAGCACATGTAAATTGCCTCGGATCTCCTCTCACATATCACTTCATGATCATCATCTATTGAGCTATCTTGAAGACTAAAATTATAAAAAACATATTTCGAAAAATAAAATGTTTTAATATTTAGCAAAGTAAATTAATTTTATAATAAAAAATAAAATGCTTAATTCATTAATAATATTTTTTACAATGAAATTGAAATACATTAATATTTTTACATTGAAATTGAAATATATTAGAATAGAAAATGTATAATTTCTTAAACATTTACTTTAAATAAATTATTTCCCTATCAACTTTTTATATATTAAAAAAATAACAATAAAAATCTCAGTATCTATTATAAAAAAGATAATTAAATCTGGATAATTCAGTTGTAGTTATTAAAACATATAAACTTCATATCCTTTTTTATATTAAAAAAGAAGCTGTAAAAACCTTAGTATCTATTATATTATAGAAAGGATTAAATCTTGATAATTCCGTCGTAGTTATTAAAACATATAGGCATCATATCTATTATAAAAAGGATTAAATGTTGGATGATGACTTTGTAATTTTTAAAAAATATAAGCTTTGTAATTTTCCAAGGTGGTATGAATAATATCCATGCCAAGAGGAATAACGATGAGTTGAAGTGGCATCACGATGAGTTGAAATGTGATAGATGCATTCGAGAATAGCAAGGGTGACCACTGAATTGAATTGTGTGTATTCATTTAGATGAAAAATTATTGATAGAGACAAGGATGTTGGCGAACTCAGAAATTATTGATTGAGACAAGGATGTTGGCCAACTCTGTTGCTCAACCTACAGGTTTTAACGTCCTCAAATATTTCAGATTTTGGCTACTTGGACTGCTCTGCCTTCAGTATATGCAAGTGACTTTCGCCCAAGAGAGGACCCAGTTCAGAGAGTTTATTGCTTATATTCACATGAGCATTTGCTAACATTCCAAAGATACCAAAAGTGGAAATGGAATACCTAGACAAATTTGTTGTCATGCGGACTGGCCTTTTCTAATTTTCGATTATTAATTTTGGATGGCACGGCGCAAATTTTTTGACCGACTTCAACATTACTATTAGGGGTAGATTCTAGAAGGTTGGGGGAACTAGGAGATTCTAGGAACATTTACCAGAAGAGTGTACCATAGTTGCAATGTCAAGAGATTAGAGTCAAAATGATTCACGCAGCTGGAGGGGTCGAGTTTCTGCATCAACATGGGTTGAGTGTCGTACTTGTCAAGGAAGGGATAGAGCAAGAAATATGGAAGTTGCTTGTGCTTATTTTGCCAGTTTAAAGTACGCTCACATTAAATTTCTATCGTGTTGGTCTAAGGAAAAAAGGGAGACACCATGTGTGAGTCGTCCTGTCAGCGATACAAACCAAAAAGCGGCTAAGAAAAAAAGGGAGACACCATGTGTGAGTTGTGCTATCAGCGATATAAACCAAAGAGCGGCCACCGAATTGAGGAGAGGATCATTTCCGTATTCAAGATTTATCACATTCATTTTTCCATCTAGCCATAATGGCATTGATGGAAATTAATAGTTTCACTGAACATTCATTAATCCAAAAATGCAAAGCCAACAGATTCTATATATTAACTGAGTAACGGCTACCACCATGATAAGCAATCGACGGAAATATGTATGAATGCAAAGATAGAAAATAGTTCGAGAAAATATCAATATGTCGGTAGAATAATAACAAAAAACCAATGTTTTCTTGAACAATAATATTATGGATGATAATAAAAATTATAATTGCTATTTCTTTGGTGTAAACCAGAGCAGGATCTCGATTAACCAGAGCAGAATCTTGATTTTTGTTGGCACACAGGTTACTGTCTGATGGACTGTGATGAACTTTTGCAGTCCCATTCCTCAATCCAACCTTATTCCTTTTCAATTTTGGAGCCATAAGAATATGATAGCAGCCAACAGGTTCCTTCTTCTCCTTTTTGTCAACCATCTCATCCTGATTAACCAGAGCAGGATCTTGATCGCCTTTGGCACAGAGGTTACTGTCAGATGGATTGCCATGAATTTTTGCAGACCCATTCCTCAATCCAGCCTTATTCCTTTTCAATTTTGGAGCCATGAGAATAGGATAGCAGCCAACAGGCTTCTTCTTCTCCTTTTTCTCAACCATCTCATCAACATCTTTCTGCTTTTCTTGATCTCTGCCCTCTTCCTTGCCTGCAAGATTGTTGAAGCCTTGATAGCGGGCTTGCTGTTCTCGGGCATAAAAAACATTATTAGTTTTAATGGACACTAATTTTTTAACAAATGACGGTCTGGGTTGGACAAGATTCCTCATCAAATCTCTGAAATCCACAGCCCCATCAGTTGCAGGGTTGAATCTGTTCATTCTGTGAAGATCCACTCCATCAAGAATCATGATGCCAAGGTTGAGAATGCCCTGAGGGGCACGTCCAGAAGGACGACGGACCTGTTGTGCCGAGAAGCTCATCCCGCTGGAATCTGGGCTCCTGTAGTCCTTGACGAAAGTGGAAAGGAAGACCCTCACAGTGCTTACAAGGTTGTCCCTGAGGCCACCCACGCAGTATATCTCCACCACCACAGCAGAGGTTTCACTGCGCAGCAAACACTCTTCCACTCTGAAAATGACCTTGTCATTCCAGGTAGGGTTTGTGCCACTTGTTCTGTTAATTTGTGTCGTCCCTTTTTTCTCAGAATTGATCCAGACAACACAGTAGGTCTACATCTCCTTCATGCCAAAAAGATGCATCTCCATGAGATCTTGAGCCGAGATGATGTTAAGCTCCAGCTGTGTGTAATCTTCCGCCATGATGTGAATGAATATTAAGAGACCACGCTGATTGAAATTACAGAAGAACACCATGCATGAAATCTTCTGAAATCTAAGACGATTGAAATATATGTTGGAAATTCATTCCAACTGCATCACATAAATGATTTGATCTTCACCAATTAATTTCAAATTATCCGGAAGCCGCAAAAGTCCACTGATATTTTTCACTTTAAATGAACATTAAATGTGCAGAAATTAATTCCCCTACAACCGCCTTATTTCCACCGAGAAATACATCACCGCCTCTTTTGCAATAAATACACAAATAAATTTCAGCAGATATTTTGTTTAGTTTATTGTTTAATCAGTTTTTTATTTTCCTGTAAATGTAACGCGCAGTAGTTCTGTTTTCAAGCGCAAGAGAGGCAGCGTAAGCAGAAAAGAACATCAGTTTTGTTTTCTGTGTGAGTGTAAGAGATTTAGAACAACAATTTTGTTTTTGTACTCTGAGAGAAAAGAGAGAAGGTTAGAAGAACAGAGTATGTCTCTTCTGTAAATGCACAGCAGTGCTGAACCTGTGATTTTCTGAGTTAGAGAAAATTGATTTCTGGAATTGAAGCTTTCCTCTTGTAACAACTAAGTTTACTGTATCAATTTTGTTTACTGTTCATGAATACAAGTTTACTGTTTTGCTGATTTTCTGTTGTTGTTACACCAAGTGTCAAAAACAATTTGATTTTACTCTGCAAGTCTATTAGTGATTTGACGCCCCTTGCTTTAGTTGTTGTTACACAAAGCGTCAATTTTCTTAAAGTGACTTAGCGTCAAAAACAGTTTTCTGTTTTTCTGTGTTAATAAAAACAGAGTGATTTTCCTGTTGCTGCAACACCAAGTCCAAAAAACGAAATTATCTATTTTTGTGCTGAAACAGAGCAATTTTGTGTTGTCTGTTTGTTAAGGAATTTAGCAAAAAATTCCATCATATCATAGAGTTGTTCTATGATGTTTTGTGTTATGGAATTCACCATAAAATTCCAACATGGTATCAGAGCCAATCCAGGCTCTTTGAAGGCGTCAAAGAAGCTGAAGGAAGGTTTCTTACTGCAATAGCTTCTCCAGCAGAGTGAAGACACAGTCAAGAAAGGTTCCAAGGTATTTCTCAGCTATTTTTCAATATACAATGAGTTATCTAAATACTAGACTGTATTTGAAGCATAGTTTAAAGTGCAAGGAATGGCGAGTGCCAGCACTAGCATGGGTATGTTTAATACTCAGCTCCCACTATTGAATGGAAAAGACTATGACTATTGGGCAATAGTTATGAGAGCCCTGTTTACCTCACAAGATTTATGGCAATTTGTTGAGGATGGTTTTGAAGAACCAACAGATAGAAATGAGGTTAATAGCTTAACTCAGGCAGAGAAAGAGTTGTTGAAGAGCTATAAGAAGAAGGATGCTTTGGCCCTCTACTTCTTGTATCGAGCAGTGGATGAGAGTGTGTTTCCAAGGATAGCAGCAATTAATACATCCAAAGAAGCATGGGAAACTCTCAAGACAACCTATCAAGGCATGGAGAAAGTAAAGACAGTAAAACCTCAGTTCATTGAGGAGGAAGCTTATGATGAAAGCTTAGAGAAAACAGTGAATGATAAAAACTGTTTGTCTCGTGATGAAGATGATGAGGAGATGGCTCAAATGCATCCCCAAACAACAACGCCAACACAAGGGAAGCAAGTCGCACCCTTGAGGAGAAGTGAATGTGCTTCTCCAAGCACACCACAAGAAGCAAGAAATGAAGGTACGAATTCTTTGTTTTCTTTATCTAGTCATGTTGATGACCCTGTTCATTTAAAAAATGCAGTTAAAGATAGGAAATGGACAAAAACCATCAATGGGAGAAAGGAATTGAAGTTCCTTGAAGATCTGTTTAAAGAATATGGAGTTCGATATGTAACTCTTGCCAAGATGGCTGAGATGGGCTTTACCGCCAACACCCTTGTCAATATGACAGAGGAAGAGATTAAAGATTTGATGAAGGCCCTGGTAGAACTATATCAGATGGATCTTCCTATAGGGAAGAGATTTGAAATTACATCTGCAATGAGAGCAGAGAAGGAGCAAGTTGCTGATATTCTGACCAAACCATTGGATCAAAAAAGTTTCCAATTTTTGATGAAGTGTCTGGGTATGACTAATAACCCAGCAGTTGAAATTAAGGGGGAGTGTTGGAAATTAATTCCAACTGCATCACATAAATGATCTGATCTTCAGCAATTAATTTCAGATTATCCGGAAGCCGCAAAAGTCCACTGATATTTTGCACTTTAAAGGATCACAAAAATCAATATTTGCATGTAAAACAATTGTCAAATAACACTATTTTGACATACCCCGCTATCTTCCATTTGTAAGGGTTACTTGTGATCCAATCACTGAAATTGAATGATGTTAAAATAATGAAAACAAAATTTATTAGAGTGAGGATGAAGATTCAAAATATAAAAGAGATGAAAGAAAATGAGCATTTAACCATTTTAAAAAATTGGCACCCTAAAATTTGCATAAAAATGAAATGACAAAAGAAACACAAAAAATCATCTAAATTTCACTATTTCATCTAACTCATCTAACGAGAGAATGAGATGTGAAATGATGCATGTGTTTTTGCATAGCTATCTGTCACATTCAAGCACTTTGATTTGCTTAAATTCATCACGTTTCTCAGAGTTATTCTAATTTATAGTTCATAATCTTCTAAACGAAAATTGAAATCAAACCCTCTCACTCATTTATTTAAAAATCAAAATTCTTCAAAGTTTTTCAAATTAAATATGTTATTCTTTGAGTTTCTTTGATTTGAAACTAAAAACGGTGTCAAATAGTTTTCATATCATGCCTTGGATGGTGTATAAGACAAAAAATCTTCTCTTGAAATCAAAATTTGTCCACTCATTTATTTAAAAATCAAAATTCCTCAAGGTTTTTAAAATTAAATATGTTATTCTTTGATTTTTTTTTTTATTTGAAACTAAACACCTTTCACATACTTTTCATATCATCCTTTGGATAATATATTAGACCAAGAATATTGCCTTGCAAACAAGTCATATCTACCCATTTATTTAAAAATAAAAAATCTTGAAGCCCAACTCCAATATAGACCATATATGGACAATAAACATGAAAAATTTGTTGTTATTATATTTTTCAGTTAGCTATTATATAATTTCTCATTGCTATTATATTTTCCAGTTAACTATTATATAACGTTTCATTTGCTTCTCTATTGCATCTAGTTAGTCTTTGTTGTTTATGACACTAGATTATTAGTAATTTATTACATGATATTATTAGTTTTTTTTTTGGTTGGGTTAGTGTTGGTAGATAATTTTATGGGTTCTTGATTTTATTATACAAGAAATATTATTTATGAAATCTACTTTCTTGATGTATTAAATATTTATAATGATTTCTTTTGTAGCTAATGAAAAATTTGAAATTTTATTTGAGTACATATTGAGAAATGAGATGTGCTGACACCTAATCTTTGGGATTAGGTAATCCATGTAAAATAATGAAAATATAAAATAAGGAGAATTGGAATATGACGAGACACTAGGAGATGAAACCCAAGAGTCTCTCCCTACATGTACATATATATGATCAATCATAATGCAAAATCACAATTGCTTTGAGCTACCTCCTAGCCTCACATGGTATCAGAGCATAGGTCCCAGTTTAGACTTGTAACTCCTATATTCTGCTAGTTTCCTGCTCCCATTTATAGTTTGCTACGTGGAGATGTTGAATGCATGACAGTGCTAGAGGTCTGCTGCCTGGAGGTGCTGTGGTGCGGTGAGTGCAAAACCCCTTTCTTGTGTACTAAATTATTGTAAACCTGAGCTATGTTAAAGCTAGGTGTGATATCCTCCCTTGTGTGTTAAACTCTTGTAAACCTAAGCTGAGGAAAGCTAGGTTTGATACCCTCCTTTATGGGTTAAATTATTCTAAACCTAAGATGAGGAAAGCTAGGTGATATATAATATGAAAAGAAAATGTGTTATTAAATAAATTAATAAAATAAACCACTTGGAGGATGGAGCACCAAGAGAGAGGAGATGCTTGCAAAATCCCATTGAGGAATGGGATAGAGATGAATCTTTCATGATAATGCTTCTACATGTGACTCTAGATATGCTTCGATGGATTGGTGATCCATCGGATGGATGGGAGATAAAGATCCATTGGACATAAAAGCTTTGTGGGAGGTAAATACAAGCTTTTATGATGAAAAGCATCATGGGAGATAAATACGAGGTTTTTCAAAAAATTCCTAGGAAAAGCAGGATGCCGCTAATGGTAACTAATCATGAAAGAGCGTATTAAATACCTAGTGCATTGATCAATTGAGGACAATTGATCCTTGGCAAGATCTTTGGCTTGGGGGGAATCAATGGTGATTCATGACTGGGTGGTGGTGCTCCTCTCTCCACGTGAGGTTTTTGTTGGTGTCAAATGCGTGGAATGTTTGTATGATGACTCTCTCTCTCTCTCTCTCTCTCTCTCTCGTTGTTGTAGTTTCAGTTTGTTTATGAGAATAGTTTCATAAGTTTATGTTATTATTCCAATTTTTCTATGGGATGATTGCCTAAGTCTCCTCACCATGATAATGTCGCGAGAATTACATAGGATTATGTATTAATAGACTTAGTGGTGTTTCTCTCTACTTTGATGAGATTCACTTAAATGGTATGGGTTCTATATTAATCCTTACTTGTTATGAAGTTAAATCATTTAGCTCAGGTGTGCTGATGATTGATTTCTTATCTCTCTTTCCTACTATTAAAATGGTTAACCCATGTAGCTCAGTTATATATAAGAGGTGTTATTTGTATGGAAATAATTATTGTCTTATGTATGTGACTTTTAATGTATATGAGAAATGGTGGAATCAGGGTAATTAGTTGTTGTTATTGATGTCACAACGTTAGATTTCTCATGATCGACTTGGATGTGGCTTTCTAGTGTGAAGTTATTTGTAGAAGTACATTAAATGGATTGACAAATAATTAGATTAACTGTGCTAACGTATTACTATGAAAGTGATGGTAGTATTGCACATATGACCTCTTTTACATCTAAGAATAGAGTTAGTAATGGAAGCATGGCAAGCCGTGATATATATACTAACATGGTCTACGCTAAGATTATGTATGAATATGTGAGATGACTATGGATTCTCTAACTGATCGTATTACATTCACTACAGAGATATGGTATGATCATAATCCTCTAAAGTGATATCTACTTACGCATACTCACCAATTGAGGAAATAATGTTTCCCATTTTATGACTAATGGGTTAAGTATCTATGTTGCAAGTCTAACTAGTATGCATGGGAATGAAATTATGGTGAATAAAGTAGTGTACACTACAATGATCATGAAATTAATTTCCACTAGTGTTGGTAGAGATTTACCCAGATATTTTGATAGGGTGCCTCTTATCACAAGTTTAATGGTCGGTCACATACATCAGATATGTTAATGAATGTAAGGTTCCATATAAGAGAACCAGTAAAAATATTAATGAGAAATTTGTACTATGGCATAACAGTAATATGGCCGAGGTAATTTTAGAAGAAAAGATTTGCAAAGAGGGGTAAAGCTTTGACTGTGAATGAACCCAAAATTTTAAATTTATGCTCCTAGAGGCTAAATTCCAAGGTAGGCTCAGGAGGTTCATTACAAATGGTATTGGAGAAATCAATTTCAAGCCTTACGGCCTGTGGGCCAATACGCCTCCATAGGGTATGGACAAGTTTTAGCCTAAAATTGGCCTCACTACCACAAACTCTTCTAAAGGGTCCTAGTATAAATGTTAAGTCTAGACTCCTTAAAATTGAATCTAAATATTAAAAATATTTAGAGAAAATAATGGGGAAGCCCATTTGTAGTTCTTGTTGTATGCAATATTTATGTTTGTCATAAAATGAATTTGTTAGGAAAGGACAACATAAATACATATGTTGAACAACAAAAGAATTTGAAACCTATAAGGTAAGGTAGATTGTCAAAACATGGAACATGAGATATTATTCTTCAGGTAAAAGAAAATATAGAAATTGGAAAAAAACAATACCTCCCATATACAAATTATGGACCGATATATTATAGAATGTAAATGACAGTGTATATGGTCTAAAATTAAATAGTTATAAGCGCGAGGGTTGAAACGTCAAGAGCATAGCATATCCATCCATATTCTAATCTTTAATTTGGATGTGTCATGGAGGTTTTAAAAAACCCTGGTATGAAGAACGAAGTTAGAATTAATTTATGCATGGTGATTAAATTGAGTTAAGCCACCAAAATTAAAA